>JANAVB010030816.1:9601467-9706467 GCA_029216955.1 Iris pallida | reverse complement strand
ATAACAGAGGTGTTTGTTCTCTTATGTAGTCAGTACAAAGAGAACAACCTCAAGTGGTCCTGTTCAATACACACAAAGTGTACTAGTGTAAACCTATAGTCAAGATAGACTAATACTAGATTACACTACAACCTTTCCAATAGATTGTCCAAGTCCATCTAGGTTGTGAACTATTTATATACTCCATAGGAAACTGATAATATGATCTTCTGTGTGACACCACATACCATATTATCTATAATATAGAATATCAGACATTTGCATTAACACTTGCAACAAATACAATATGCAAACATTTGCCCATATGATTCTCATTCAAAATTTAAGGAAATAAGATTACTACAGAAGTGATGCTTTTAGTATATAACCCTAACAATCTCCCACTTATACTCAAAGTATTTCTTTTCAGTATACTGTTACAAATCTCCTACTTATACTTAAAGCCATGCTGCTACACATCTGACTCCCATTCCCTCAACATGACTGTCAAAAGCCTTAGCTGGTAAGCTCTTTGTAAAGGGATCAGCTAGGTTGTCGGCTGATGCTATCTTGATCACAGCAACTTTTCCTTTCTTTACGAAATCTTGTATCAGGTGGTACTTGCGCTCAATGTGTTTACCTGTCTTATGGGCTCGTGGTTCCTTCGAGTTTGCAACAGCACCACTATTATCACAAAAAGTGTAATAGACTTAGGCAAACTAGGTACCACATCCAAGTCCAATAGAAAGTTTCTGAGCCAAACCGCTTCTTTGGCTGCCTCAGAGGCTGCCACATACTCGGCTTCCATGGTGGAATCAGCAATACGTTTTTGCTTGATACTCCTCCACACAATGGCTCCACCTCCCAAAGTAAACACATAACCTGAGGTAGATTTCCTGGAATCCCTATCTGACTGAAAATCTAAGTCTGTATACCCCAAGGGAACTAAACTATCTGCCTGGTAAACTAGTATATACTCTTTAGTCCTTTTCAGGTACTTCAAAATATGCTTTATGGCAGTCCAGTACTCTTGTCCTGGGTTAGACTGATATCTGCTGACCATGCCTACGGCAAAGCAGATGTCTGGTCTCGTACATAGCATTGCATTCATTAAGCTTCCTACTGCTGAAGCATAAGGAACTGCCTTCATGTTCTCTATCTCTTTAGGTGTCCTCGGACACTGCTCCTTTGATAGAGTAATTCCATGTCCAAAAGGTAAGAAACCTTTCTTAGAATTTTGCATACTAAAACGAGTTAGTACAGTATCGATATAGGAAGCTTGGGATAAGCCCAACATCATTTTCTTGCGATCTCGTAGAACTTTGATCCCAAGGATGTGACCTACTTCTCCCAAGTCTTTCATATCAAACTGTTTGGATAACCATACCCTTACATCAGATAATACCTTCACATTGTTTCCAATGAGCAAGATGTCATCCACATAAAGTACTAGGAACACCACCACGTTTCCGTCACACTTTCTGTATACACATGATTCATCCTAACATTGATCAAATCCATAGGATTTTATCACCTGATCAAAACAGATGTTCCAAGATCTGGATGCTTGCTTAAGTCCATAAATGGACTTTTTGAGCTTACAAACAAGATGCTCTTAGCCCTTTTCAATGAACCCGTCTGGTTGTTTCATATAGATGTCTTCCTCAAGACTTCCATTAAGGAAAGCTGTCTTGACATCCATTTGCCAAATCTCATAATCGAGATGAGCTGCAATAGATAAAAGAATTCGAATAGACTTAAGCATGGCTACAGGAGAAAAGGTTTCCTCATAATCGATACCCTCTTTTTGAGTAAAACCTTTTGCTACAAGTCGAGCTTTAAAGATTTCAACCTTACCGTCTGATCCTCTTTTTCTCTTATAGACCCACTTGCATCCAATGGCTTTTACACCAACGGGTGGTTCTACAAGCTCCCAGACCTGATTAGAATCCATAGATTCTATTTCAGATATTATTGCTTTTTGCCAAGACTCTGCATCTTTATCTTGGAGTACTTCATTATAGGTATAGGGATCATAATCTTGTTCCTCAGGGACGAAGTCTGACGACTCTCCCAAGAACAGATATCTATCATGTTGTATCACAACCCTCCCACTACGACGAGGCACTATCGGTTATGGTGTAACATTTGTGACACGTTGTGCAGTTATTTGTGGTTCATCCTCTTGTACTGTTGGTACTGAAGTACTTGGTGTCTCACATCTCAGTTCTTCTAGAACAACTCTACTTGTGGGTTTATGGTTCATCACATAGTCTTCCTCTAAGAATCGGGCATTGGTGTTAACAATGACCTTCTGATCCTTAGGACTATAAAATAAACCTCCTTTCGTTCCTCTTTGATAGCCTACAAATAAGCGTACTTCTGTATGAGATTCCAACTTATCTGCTTTCCCATTCAGCACATGTGCTGGACTACCCAAAATGCGAACATGTTTCAGACTAGGCTTACGCCCAATCCACAGCTCTGTGGGAGTAAGAGGTACTGACTTAGAAGGAACCAAGTTCAAAATATAAGCTGCAGTCTCTAAGGCATATCTCCAAAACGAATCTGGCAAATCCGAATAACTCATCATTGATCTAACCATCTCCATAAGAGTTATATTCCTTCTTTCGGCTACACATTCTGTTGGGGCGTTCCAGGTGCAGTCAATTGGGATGCAATCCCAGCCTCTGATAAATAATCCCTAAACTCTCCAAAGAGGTACTCTCCACCACGATCTGATCGTAATGACTTGATACATTTTTCATGACGTTTCTCCGTTCCAGCCTTGTACTTTTTGAATTTCTCAAAGCACTCAGACTTACGGCGCATCAAATAAATGTATCCATACCTTGAATAATCGTCAATAAATATGACAAAATATTCAAAGCCACCTCTAGCTTGGATAGTCATGGGTCCACACAAATCAGAATGAACCAATTCCAACACATCTTTGGCCCTATACCCCTTTGCCGTAAAAGGCCTTTTAGTCATTTTACCTTCCAAGCAAGATTCACAGACTGGTAGTGCCTCCACTTTCAATGAACTTAAAGGTCCATCTTCAACCAGTCTTTGAATCCTTCTTAGGTTAATATGCCCCAATCGTAAGTGCCAAAGATATGTTTGGTTCATACAAGAAGGTTCTTTTCTCTTATTTAAGTTAGATGACATATTATTCATTTCCATAAGTTGTATTGTGGGCGAAATAGGATTAATGATATACAAATTATCAACCAATGCACCAGAACAGATAAAACGTTTATTCTTTCTAATAACAATATTGTCATTAAAATAAACTGAATATCCATCCTTAACTAATATAGAAACAGAAACTAAATTCCTTCTAAGTGAAGGTGCATAAAGACAATCTCTCAATGTCAAAGACTTATTTCTACCAAAAGATAAAGTAACATCTCCTAATACAACGACCGATACTTTTGTAGCATCACCCATAAATAAGCATATCTCTCCATCACTGAGCCGTCTGGTTTTCTGGAACCCCTGCAATATATTACAGACATGATTAGTAGCTCCTGTATCTACACACCAGGTGCCGGTAGATAACATCGCTAAACATGTTTCAACTACTAGTAAATGAGATATACCTTCTTTGTTCCCTTGTTTGAGAAGTGGACAATCAGTCTTCCAATGTCCTGACCCTTTGCACTTGAAACATTTGCCTTTCGGCTTTTTCACCGCGCCTTGAGGTCCCATACCTTTCTTTGCTAAGTTTGCCTGTTTCTGAATGTTATTCTTTTTCTTACCACCTTTTGGCTTAGAAGTAGAAGCCTTTTCAGAAACAAAAACATGACCACTCTGCCTAAAGAGAGATTCAGCATCCTGTAGCTTTTTTGCAAGTTCTGCCAAACTATACAACCTTTTGTTCATGTTGTAATTAAGGCAGAAATTGTCAAAACTTTTAGGCAGAGTCCCGAGAATGATATCGACCTGGGTTTCCCCATCGATTTCAGCTCCAAGGATCTCCATCTCATTCAGATGATCCATCATCTTGAGAACATGATCCCTTACTGGTGTGCCCTCAGCCATTTTTGTATTCATCAAATATTTCATAGCAAACTGCCTAGCTGCTCTACTCTGATGTCCGAAGAGTTCCTTGAGGTTATACATCATGTCATAAGCTGTGGCCATGGCCTGATGCTGATGTTACAGTACATTTGACATAGATGCCCGAATGTAACACCGCGCCATCTCATCTGCCTTTTTCCACTTCTTATAAGCCTCTTTGACCTCTTCATCAGAGTTAGCATCAGGCTTAGGTGGGCATTCCTCAACAAGTACATATTTGTACTCCTCAGCAGTCAGAACAATATCCAAATTACGTTTCCAGTCAATATAATTAGGTCCAGTAAGTTTGTTTTCTTTAAGAATCACCATAAGTAGACTGAAAGAACCCATTTTTGAAATCCTGAGAATCATATAAATAAAATTATGTAGGGCAAAAAAAACTTTTTGAATTAACTAAATATTGATTCCCTCAAAATAATAATAAGAAATTCACCAACACCTTGAACACCATGAATTTAGCATGCCACGATAGTGTGGACGTATACAAATTCAACTTTGTTCCAGTAGATTTTTTTTATTAATTTTACTATCATGTCAATATTACTTTATGATAAATAAAATTAATATGCTGGTCTTGCTCTGGTCATACAAATAATAGCAGTGACTCCGATGGAGAGGATACCATTATTTGTATCTAAGTGTATACCATTACTTAATACTAAGTCCATTACCTTGTAATGAGTTCCTTCAGATGGAGAAGTGAACACATACTAGGTAACTTTCTACAATTATCCCTAAGGAAATTTGTACTGGTGATCCATAATTATACTCATCCGATATGGAGAAAAGCACTAAAGCCAACACGCAAGTATAATGACATCACCTACAAACCAGTAATGGAGACCATATGATTTATACTAAATAAAAATCCTCTCCCACTTAGTTATTTAACAATGAGGGTTTTTCTACTAGTTGATATTATGTCCATGTTGTCCATTATTAATGTAGGCTTGGTTTTTCAAAAAAAACAACCACTCAATAATAAACATGCATAATTAGAAAAAGCAAAATGACAAAAATAAGAGAAAATATCCAACTATTATGGTCATCTTTGCTGCTCCGTCCTCAACTATCCGAATCCAAAATCTGGCGCTGCGCAGATCTATATTTTTTTAAGGTTTTGGCTGTCGATTCCTTCATCGAAAATCATCTGTCGGCCTCTGGATTGCTCAAAACCAGCATCTCGTCCGGCGTCAGAAACAGCTACCACCGCCATCACGATTGATCAAAAATAATTAAAATTACATCAATCCTATGCCTCCCGAAGGAGTTCACACATAATCTAGATTGAAAAATTAAATTAATAAGCACGATCAACCCTCGTGACTTTAATTACATCCACAGCAACAACAACATCCACGACATGTCCGTGGTTTAAACAACGCAATCAAAAAATATGTATTGGACCATAATAGTTGGATCTAAGATGCCTGCAAAACCGAGTTAGAACAGATCTACATCTACCGACTATTACATAGCGCAAGTTTTATTGGACAACATGGACGTATCAATCAATACGTAGATCCAAAGTGGCTCTGATACCAATTAATAGAACTGGGAATTCCCAGGACCCTTCCTTTGGTGTGCGTATTGATCGATAGAAAGTTAAACAGATCAAATATGTGTTCTAACCCTTCATAGGCGGAAACTAGGGTTCACGAATTATACCTGCGACGAAAAGGAGACAAGTAATTCCTGGCAATCTCGAGCGGACGATCCCAAGATCTTCTGCACGTATTCCTTCCTCGAGTTGGACGTCGTGTGGGCGACGATCTCCCAACCTTTTCTTCTCCTTGGCAGCACTCTCTTTCTCTCCTTACGTGAATCACGAATTTAGAGAAAATTTTAGATTTCTAATCATCAATCTGGCAGCCAAAGAATAGAGGATATATATAGGCTACGGCAGGGACCATGAGGAGAAATTAGGGTTAGGCCTCCTAACGGATCTGGATATCCCGTGTTCAGCCCGAACACACAATCCAGGCCCATTAACAATAGCTCGGTCCACTAATGAGCTATTGTTGTACTACCTCCCTAATTCCAAATTATGTTTGTGGGCTTCTTTTATTATATGCTCGTTTGGCTCCCCATGTTAAGATATCGTATGTCCGTCGATCAAATTAAGTTACTGACAACTATATTGATTCGACATCTTTTATCCTTAAGTAGTACCGCTCAACTTTATTTGTCATGTCGGATATAATCCACCTGCAGGGTTTACATGACAATCCTTATGAGCTCCTTAAGAGGACATCATCAACCCGATGTATCGGGACATGGATTCCATTTATAATCAACAGCCCAACATACATACAATGTTATTACTCAATTCATAGAGGTTGTTGATCCATAATAAATCTCACTCTTTTATGAGTCAAAGTAATACACATTGTATATACATGTCTGTTATTATATCCGGATTAAGAGTACAAGCATCCATAATAACAGAGGTGTTTGTTCTCTTATGTAGTCAGTACAAAGAGAACAACCTCAAGTGGTCCTGTTCAATACACACAAAGTGTACTAGTGTAAACCTATAGTCAAGATAGACTAATACCAGATTACACTATAACCTTTCCAATAGATTGTCCAAGTCCATCTAGGTTGTGAACTATTTATATACTCCATAGGAAACTGATAATATGATCTTCTGTGTGACACCACACACCATATTATCTACAATATAGAATATCAGACATTTGCATTAACACTTACAACAAATACAATATGCAAACATTTGCCCATATGATTCTCATTCAAAATTTAAGAAAATAAGGTTACTACAGAAGTGATGCTTTTAGTATATAACCCTAACAGTTACATCCTGTTATTGGTGAGTACATGATTACATAGTAATTTTGTTAGTCTTATGATACAGATTTTTACCTCCAATCTGCGATGGATCGTTACTTCTTTGATCGTACATGGATGTACAAATGATAACACGAGAACAGAATAGGTGTGAGTGACGATTTTTAGGCAGGCGTGGAAGTGTTTCTTAAGTATGCCATGAGCAAAGCTCAGTACATGGACGGTACCAAAATCAAGTGTCCATGTGGTAATTGTCGCAATAGACGTTACGAAGAAGTGGTGACTGTGAGAGATCATTTGACCCGTAAGGGTTTCGTACGTGATTATGACATGTGGTCATCGCAAGGTGAACTATATGCGGAAAGACAGGTTGCGAATGCTGCTACTTATGCTTTTAATGATAATGCTGCAACGGATTTTGTCATCGAAGACGAAGGATGCTCTGTTGATTATGGAGACCTGCAGAATCTTGTACGAGATATGGTGTACGATGCGGTAGGGCCTAATTTTGATCCGAAGGATCCTAATCCCGAGGTGAAGGAGTTCTAAGATATGTTTCAGGATGCAGATACTCCTCTACATCCTGGTTGTGATACTCATTTCGTACTGTCAGTGACGATGCGGTTGTTGAACATAAAGTCTAATTTTAACTTGCCACAAGCTTGTTATGAATGGATTACACAACTAGCGAGAGAGATCTTACCGAAGGAATCAAAAGAGCTTCCAAAAAACTTTTACAAGTCAAAGATGATGGTCCGAAAACTGGGACTGGGGTACGATAAGATAGATTATTATCGCAACGGTTACATGTTGTACTACAAGGAGAAGGAGGACATAAAAAGTTGCAGCTTCTGTAATACGGATCGTTACAAGCCAGTAAAGGAAAAATGAAAGTCAACTAGAAAATGACGTCCTTACAAGTATATGCATTACTTGTCGATCACGAAGTGCTTGCAGAGGATGTATTGTCTCTGAATACAGTTGAACACATGACATGGCACAACAAAGAAGGCATAAAAGACAATGGAGAATTGTCACATCCTTCGGATGGAGAGGCGTAGAAACATTTTGACTTGTGTCATCCAAATTTTGCTGCAGAACCTAAAAATGTACGGCTGGCGCTATATTCTGATGGCTTCGCCCCTTTTGGGTAGTCGGGATCTTAATACTCCTGCTGGCCGGTCATTCTTATCCCTTATAATCTGCCACCATGGATGTGTATGAAGACTCCTTATATGTTCTTGACAGCTATCATATCGGGTCCCAAAAAGAAGAAGAAGAAGAAGAAGAAGAAAAAGAAGAAGAACTTGATGAGGATGAGGATACAGATGAAGTCGATGATGAGGATGAGGACGAGGCTGAGGACGAGGACGAAGACGATGATGATGATTAGATTAAATATCCGTATATATTAAAAATACTTTCAATTACGTAATTTTAGTTTGACCTCATAAAAGCACTTATAACTAACTTATATGAATTCATAAACTTCTGCATATTCTTGTTGCATATGGCACTCCTAGTTGTTCTTTTATTCGCGGCGTCACTCGTCGCCCTGCTGATGGTTATCACTCGTCGTGGTGGTGGTGCGGGCCGTGGTGGTGCTGGTGGTACTGGCCGTGGTGGTGGTGGTGGTCGTGCTCGTGGTGGTGGTCATGGTCGCATTCAGCCTTCCCGGGTGGTGTCCCCATCTAGCGAGCCCGACCCGGAGAGTACCCCGGGCATAGAGTCATCCCGCCGTCGATCTACCCAAGGGCTATCGACACATTCTTCGATGGGGTCTCCATCCGCTAGCGGATCCGTTCCGCCAGCGGATCTACCAGTAGATCCACCAGCGGCTGAGTGACAGTGGGCCCCGGAGTACCCCCATATTCAGTTACATTCGGTGACTGGTGAGTACATGCACGGAGTCGTGGATCCTCCAACGCCACCAGAGAGGCCGATGGACGAGTTCCGACAAGAGCTATGGCCCGCGGGTGAAGCGTAAGTAAATTTAAGTTAATTTAATAAATTTGTTTTATTTATTCAAGTTAATAATCCAGTCGTTGCTTCTTTGTAGGTTTTTATTGGGATTCTACCAGGCTTCTAGGGCTGATTATCTGGGCTAACTACCATGGCCCCTACCTCAATTTTTTTGAGGTTCTCCTAGACTTGCAGTACCGCTGGCTCGATGAGATGAGGGTATATATATATATATCTTGTGATTAATTATTAATTACTCTTTAATCAACTATTTTTTTTAATATCGTGATAAATGAATTTGTATGTCAGAGGACCTTCTGGTGGCCCCTCCATTGCGAGGAGGCGATCCGCAGGACCTATAGAAGCGTCGTCGGGAAGAAGATCCGGGATGCGGTTTATGACCTTCGAACGACGCATTCGAAGAAGGAGTGGATCCGACAGGACTACTATGAGCAACTCTTAGAGAAGATGGATGCTCCTGCCTTCAAGGAGAAATTGGAAAAAGCGAAAGCGAACCGACGGGCTGCAGGGCTACATACGGGGGGATCAAAGCTCCACGCAGCGACGCTTACAGATCTGGTGAGATACCGCAAATTCATTCACTATCTAATTTGGTACTTTTAATATACTTAATTAATTAAATTCTACGAATATTTCGTATGCAGACCCAACAGGCGTTGAAGAAGGAAAAACCTGCTGACTCGATCACCATGCACGATGTATTCTAGCATATCCACAAGAGGCGGAAGGACGGGAGCTTCGTCGACAAAAGGGCCAAGGCGACAGATGTAAGTACTTACGTTTATGAGATTTATGTTAGAATTATAAGTATTCAGACAATAACTTAGGTAAACTTAGGATTCAGACAATAACTTAGGTAAACTTAGGATTCAGACTATAACTTAGGGTAACATAGGATTTAGATTATAACTTAGGTAAACTTATAGTACAATAAATACATTCATTTGATAGGCTGCGTATTGTGAGGCCCTTAGTCGGATTCAGCCATCTGCTTCCGAGGATGTCGGCGAAACGACGCCCGTCGGGACGCCCTCTTCTACGGCCACTCGCTACGATGACTTACTCGTAGATACCGTCGGCGACTATAGGAAAGGGAGCGTGTACGGAGTCGGCTCCCTGGCTAATTTGCACTCAGTAACTCCGACATTTCTACCTCCCCCGTCTCCTTCCGCGGCCCTGACAGACGATGATGTGAGGTCCCAGCTTGCGCATCTGAACGAGGCTGTGTCGAAAATTCGGACGCAGTTGTCCACGTACCTGCGTCCCTCTACTAGTGCTGCCGATCCTTCTAGTTCTGCTAGTCTTTCCTCCGCCGGTCATCTTTCTTTTGACCCTACTGCCCCTATCGTACCGTCTCCTACTTTGACGGCCCTCCTTGACATGATGACGCCAGAGCAGCTGCGCCAACTTCCAGGCCATGTCTTGGAGAGATTGTCGTCGTACTTGGTGGACGAGTATATGAGACGGGCGCAACAGGGAGTACCACCACCAGCGGACGATCGCACCCCTCATCGTTGATGTTTGTATTTTTGGAATTATTTTGTTGGTGTTGGTGGATATTGGATATTTTGAAAAATGTTTAAATATTGAATATTTGTGTGTTTTGTGTGAACAATTTGAATGCTTGGGATTATTTGTGTGTGGAATTGTTTGTGTGTTTTATATATTGGAATTGTGTATATTGAAATTGCTTGGGATTATTTGTGTGTTTTGTATATTAGAATTGTGTATATTGGGAATGCCCAATTTTATGCTTTTTTTTCTAAAAATTTTCCATCTACCGACGGACTGGCGACCAATTACCGACGGACTATCCGTCGCTAACTGGGGGATTCCCAATTAGCGACGGGTGCGCAACTAAAAGCCGACGGATTATCCGTCGCCAAGGTTCTAGAATTATGAAAGATTCACAGGATAGGGCCGGCGGATATTACGTCGGTATGCCGTCGCTAGTAGTCGGTAAAATATTGGCGACAGATAATCTGCGCTATAAGGCCGAACGATTGGCGACGGTCTAGCGACGACTCACGACGGAGTAACGACAGATTATCCGTCGCCAATGTTCTAGAAATATGAATAATTCACAGAACCGGGTCGACAGATATTCCATCGGTATTCCGTCGCGAATCCGTCAAAACTTAGCGACCATTCGCGACTGATTGGCGACAGAATTTGCGTATCAGAAACTCTTTGATACGCATTTACCGACCAAATAGCGACAAATATGTCCGTCGGTAAGTGATACGTCATTACTTCTTTTAATACGTTATTTGACGGTAATCCATCGACGAGTCGTCGCAAACTGCACGAGTATGGTTGACGACAGTCCGTCGCTAATTCGTCGTTGGACGACAACTTGTCGACTGATTGTAGTTAGCGACGAGGCTTTTTTTTGACAACCTTTTTTAACCAATATCCGTCGACCATCCATCGGTAATTACATTTACTGACGAATTTTTGACGGATATAGCCGTCGCTAAATCGATGAATTTTTGTAGTGAAGGTAATTGCAGGGTTGAAGTATATAAAATTGGAGAGGTGCATGTACTACATGGCTAGAAAGCAGCATATGAGGTCTTTCCGAGGTAACCTATCTTTAAGTAAGCCAATGTCGCTCCAGTTAATTCACTTGGGCATAAGCGATCATATGAAGGTAAAATCTATGTGTAATACTTCTTATTTTATAATATTTATCGGTGATTGTTTCAAGAAAATTTAGGTCTATGCTATAAAGACCAAGGACCAGATGCTGTCTACTTTCAAGGAGTTTCAGGCCTCCGATGAAAGGGCTACAGACAAGAAATTAAAGTGTGTTTGGTCCGACAATGGCATAAAATATATTTTTAATGATTATTACAAAAAGCAAGGGATTAGGCACCAGAAGTCTCAAACAAAGATGCCTCAGTTCAATGACGTAGCGTAGCGTATGAACATTCACTGATGGAAATGGTACAATATTTGCTCTTAGAGGAAAACTTACAGGATAATTATTGGGGTGACTCTTAACGCTGTTGCTTATATTATTAATTTGTCTTCTAGTACTCCTTTGCAGGGTGGTGTTCCCGATAAAGATTGTATGACAATGAGATGTCATACAGTCACCTGCGGGTGTTTGGGTGTAAGGCCTTTATGAATATACCAAAGAATGAGAGGTTCAAACTTGAGCCGAAGATGAGGCAGTGCATCTTTGTGGGCTATAGTCAAGATGTATTCATGTATATGCTCTTCGACCCCGTAAAAAAAAGCTCTACCAAAAAGGGATGTTGTAATTGTCGAAGATTATACCATGACCAACACTTGAGATTCTAAGATGTCTTCTGAGGCTGAGGATTTGTCTGAACTAGAGTCATCATATTTCAAGCTATAATTTCCAGAGGACACTATAGAGATTTTAGTTATGGAGGAAGCCGGTATATGAAGTTGCTCCCAACCTTGGCCATCAGCCTGCTGATGGCAATCAGGGTGACCCTTAGGAGGATGAGAATGCCGAAGAGGCAGTTCCTGATGGGGATGAGGTTGTCGGTACATAGCCACCACTAAAGGTTTCACTGACAGAGAGCGTCGATCATCCATGAGGTACTCGCCAGATGAGTATGAGCTATTAATTGATAAGAGAGAACTCAAAAGCTTCACAAAGGCGATGGAAGACGAACACATGCATGAGTTGATGCATGCTATGCATGAGGAGTTGAGTTCCTTATATGCCAACTCCGCTTATGAGCTAGTACGTTTGCCAAAGTGTAAGAAGGTTTTAAAGAATCAATGAGTATTCAGAGTGAAGCAGACAGAAGACGTTACTCGCCCTGGATACAAGCGATGGTGGAAGTCAAAGGATACAGTCAGGTGAAGGGCATATATTTTGATGAGATATTCTTGCCGGTTGTTAAGTTATCGTCTATCCGGGGGTGGTAGGTTTAGGAGCCAGTTTTGATTTGGAGTTTGAGCAGATGGATGTCAAGAAGACGTTCCTCTATGGTTAGAGGAGGACTTATACATGGAGCAACTCAAGGATTTTTTTTTTTGAGAATAGCAACTCATGTTTGGTCTATTGATTGAAGAAGAGTTTGTATGGACTGAAGCATGCTCCGCGACAACGGTGCAGATAGTTCGAGTCATTTATGGAGGAGTATGGTTATGCCCATATAATGTCGGACCGTTGTGTGTTTGTGAAGTATATTGTCGAGGATGATTTCATTATTTTACTGTTCTATATGGATGGCATACTATTGGTGGGACAAAATACCACAAGGATAACATAGTTGAAACACCAACTGGGTGCGACCTTCTTTATAAAAAAATGGGTACAACGAAGACTATTCTTGGGATAGAGATATGTCAGAGTGAGGTTCTAAGTTCATTTATTTATCCCAAGCAAACTACATTTATTGAGTACTTTAGGTTTCGGGATGAACGGGTCGAAGAAAGTAAGTATCCCCTTACAGCTCACTTTAGGCGCACTACGAAGCAGATTCTATCAACCGAGGATGAAAAAAAGATATGGACCGAGTTTCATATTCTTTAGCAGTAGAAAGTCTCATATATGCCATGCTATGTACAAAGCCAGATATTGCTCATGTAGTTGGTATGGTTAGCATGAATCTTTCCCATCCGGAAGGATACATTGGAAGATAGTCAAATGGAACTGTCTTTATCTTTAGGGAAGTGCTGATTGGAAGATTCATTCTAGAGTGAAGTGCCGAAGCTAGTTGGTTATATTGATACTAATATGGCTGGGGATATGATACCGTGAGATCGACTTTGTGCTATGTTTTGATATTTGCGTGTGGGATAGTTTCGTGCTAGTTGCAATTGTAGAAGTATATTGCATTGTCTACGACGGATGCATAGTTCATTGCAACAAAAGGCTTGCAAGAAGTTATTTTGGATGAAGAGATTCTTGTAGAAAAATGAGGCTGAAACAAGAGCAGTACATTTTGCTTTATGATATCCAAAGTGCTAAGAATCCGACATTTCATACTCAGTCTAAGCATATTACAACTCGGTATATCACTGGATACGAGATGTGCTAGAGGCAAAGGATATAACGGTGATAAGGTCTATACAGAGGGCAGTGGAGCGAATATGCTTACGAAGGTTCTACCGAAGAGAAAATTTGAGTATTGCAGGAGGTTAGTTAGAATGACGAGCTCCTCCACCTAGTTGGAAATAAAAAATATGTTGGTATTGGGTTGGGTTCCCAACCTATATAGAGAATACCCCGAGGTACGATGATCACCATCCGTATGTTAGAGAAGCTCGGAGAGTCAAAGGCGACAAAGGTGGTGCGTTTTTAACACGTGTCAGATGTATTGAAAAGTCGTATCTGTACAGACGGTGTACCACCGGTATACCGCTACCGATATACCATTGGTATATCGGCGAATAACATTTTTGTTCTAGAAAGTACCTATTTTTTGGTGTAACATCAATATACCATTGCCGGTATACCGCATCTATATTGGTGTTGGGGATAAAGGTAATTTTGGATATTTTATTAACACCATTGGATCGTGCTCAACGCTCCATATCTTTTCAGGAGTTGATTGCTTTAAATAGTTGTTTCCTGGCCCTAAACAATAACAATTGCAATACAAGGAGAGAACTTTCTCAAGTGTGCAATTCTTCAAATTCGAAGTTGAAGAGTTCTTGAGGAGAGATAGATTCGAGGAGTTATAAACTATTTCATCCTCGTCTTCGGTAATTATCTATGTAGTTTGTATTCAGTTTTCATTGTACTTGAAGAGTTATGGTGATCCGTATGGATATGTTGATGAGTTTGTAAAGGAGTTGGTGTTTCTTTATTCCACAAGGGAAAGCTTTTTCGGAAATTGGATTCCGTAAAAGCCAATACTTGGGTTGTGCTTTTGTGTGGATTTTGATGTATTTGATTTGTGCGATTTCCTTCGGTCCACAACGAGTTTTATTTTTTGTGTTCGTTTCCAACATACATCACATATGCTTATCATGTCATAGGTAAGCCGTTCCAATCACAACAGTCAGATGCATATATCACTATCGATGCCGGTCATTTTTAGGCATTATGCTGCTGATTTCATGCTCCATCGATATCTGCACACAACATGGGCAATCAACAAGCTAACTGCCGTGATGTATCAAAAAGTCTCATGTGCCTACCAATGTTATTCTTTCTAAGTCTTTCTTGCTGATGTATCTACGTCACAACTAAAGAGCATATGCATTGCATTTCTCACTTCATAGTACTTTACCTTCCCAATTTCCCATTGTCTTCTTTATCTATCAACAAAATTATTATGGCTCTTAATTTTCTGTTATTTTTATATTTGATTTTATTTGTACCTAGGAGCCTTGTTAGCAATCATCCGAATAAAACTCGTATTATATGCGATTTTTTTCGTATCTTTCAGAAACGTACGTATAATACTTGCGTACTTTTGAAATGTTCGAGCTAGTATGTAAATTTTAAGCATGCAAAATTTTAAATATGTTCCGTACGTATAAATTATTGAAAATTTTGGCACAAAAAACTGTGGTAGGAACCTGTTTAATTAACCAAATTTGACAACATATTTAAGAATGTGAAGTTCCTAACCTCAATCTCTCTATTTTTCAAATATTTTACTGAATTTTCGAGCATATTTTATTTGTACTGAATCGTTTTATATTTGTACTTTTGCCGTTCCGAATTTTTTTTCGTTTGCCGAATTGCTAACAACACCTAGGAGCCGAGGAGATGCATGATGGTTACTACCGAATGTGAATGTATTGTTTTTCGTGACTTCTTGGTCTTCTCTCACTGTTGAATTGAAGCAACATCAATAATTGCATGTTTATAGTCGTATGGGTCATCCTACTCTCGCTAGTTTACAAAAAATGGTTCAAATCTTGTCTGCTCTCATGATTCTAAATTGTATTTCTTGTCAACTTGGAAAACTACACTACCATTCTTGTCAAGTAAGATGCATGCGGTATGCAAAAGGAATACTTCTATTGATGTAGATAAATTGTGGATTTACAACAACTTTATACATAATTGCTACAAACTTAAGGTGTTCCGGAGAATTTGTTCCATTCACGATCCGAATCCAAAGCAAATGGTATTCTCGACGACGATGAAAATTATTCTCGGATGCTGCAGAACTTCAGTACCTTAACAGTTCTGTTTTGCGGGATTGCTATCCTATCCACATGATTTAGCTATTCCGCAGGACCTTTAATTTCCATTTTTGAATGTCAATACGGAGGTTGAGTCATGTCACTTCTGACATGACTCAACCCCCGTATTGACACACAGAAGAGATAATATGACAATACAATTAAAATAATAAGAATAATAAAGCACAAAATAAGTGAATAATAAACACAAAGCATACAAGGCTTGCAATGAGATAGTCGTTCCATACTTTATATCCATTTATACAACAAAATTTATCAACACCTGGAATTAGAGTCATTCCGCTGCACTTAGAGCGGGCTCTTCAAAAGTGATGTAAACATGCTTTACACACGAACAAGCCTTCAAAACGTTCAAACATCGCCTTTAGTTCATCAGATATCATTAGCTAAAATAGTGTACATATGTTCATCAGATATCATTAGCTAAAATAGTGTATAAAATTATCATGTTCTTCCTTGTCAATCAAATATCATTAGCTAAAATAGTGTATATATGTAAAGATCACTGGCATGATAAGCCATCATAGATAATAGCTTGGTTAGACGACGATCCTTTCAGTGTGGATAGCAAGTCCTGTTGGAAGCCCCTTAATTACCCGTGCTTGAACCCAACTCAGCTATATCGTGGTTCCTCCTTGGCCGAATCGGTCCCGTGGCCCCGGGATACCGTTCGAGAAACCAAATCCCTTGTGCATAAGTTGTCAATGACTGTGCGAGACTAAACTAGTTACTCAAGCATGGTCTACGAATTGATAAGAAACTTAACATTCTCAGTGTTCTACTATTGTTTGAGCAATCCTTAGCATGTTGCAATATTTCTTCATCGATTCAATCTAAACATTAACACAGTTCTATATATATAGCAGACCTATCATACATAAACATGTAGCAGTTTTACGATTTACAGTTCTATATAAGGCATATCATAATAACCATGCAACATTGTGTCTTTGCATCTATATCTAGCATTTCATGTTATCGATATCATTTATTAGATCAAGAGGGTCAAGGAAAGAAGGGTCAAGTCACTCATCGTTGGAGAATAAGGCGAGAGAAAGAGGTCTTCTACACTACGCGACGCCTATGCGAATCACTTGCAAACGACTCTTCCCTTTCTCTTAGAATTTGCTGAAATGCGGAGTTCAAAGAAGACAAGCAATGAAATCTATCGAAAACATTCTCGAAAATGCATTCCTAAACCGACAAGAAAGAAACAAGTGCAGCAACAAAAATGGCAAAAAAAATCAAGCAGCAAGAAGGTCCCTCGCGACTCGGCCGCAGGGTCCTTCCTCAAGACGCTATCCGTTGAATATGTGACCTGATTCCGAAGAACCCAATCCATAATGAGAAAATGATTTTGATTCAATCCGTCTCTATCAATCGATATCGATAGTGTTGCGAACGAGGAACATGAACGATATTGGGACATGGCACTACAAATTCCCTCTAGCACTTCCCACCTACAAAGTGGGCTGCTGGAGGTATTAAATACCCCCATAACTTAAACTATCCCGTGGAGCGATATGGATCGTCGAAACCCAAACTTTAAATCTGACCTGCTCATAAAAATAAACAAATCCCTACATGATGGCCGCATGCCAACGATATGCCGTCAATATGCTTTTGTTAGCCAAAAATGTTCCAAAACCTGCTAGATATTTTGGCCACTTTTAAGTATGCCGATGATATACTGTCGGTATGCCACAAGACTGATACTTCTAATTTTCTACTGGTTCGACATGCGAGCTTTACCAAGTCCTTGGTCGGCACTCCAACATTCCGAATGAACACGAACTGTTGTAGAAGTTTGAAAAATTACGTTCAAGTCTTGCGAAAGTCTAAACGACAAAAGTGTAAACCAACAAGTAAACTTGCTACTAGTTTTGATACTGGTGAAAATCGCTAATAGCTACCTGCGAAGCAGGGGCAGCCCGGGCCCAGGGCAGGCCGGGCCCAGGGCAGGCCGGACGATGGCCCAGGCCCCCCCTGACGAAATGGGGCATCAACATGGAACTATTTATAATATAACTAGTATGTATCATGTGCCTTTTTAACAAAAAATATTGTGGTGTAGTGGTTATAATGCTAGACTTATGTTTAGGACGTCCCTGTTTCAAGTCTTGACTACAACAAAATTTTATTTTTTATATATATATTTTTTACATTATGAATGAGGCCCATTTTGGAAGTTTTGTCTCGGGCCCCCATTAGCTCAGGATCGGCCCTGCTGCGAAGCTGCTAAAATATAGCAAAAAATGTGCTGATTATAGAGAAATTAAAACTCTACTAGAACTGAAGATCTACTAAAACTTGTTGCTTGCTTGGTTGATGAATATCACTATTGCTCAAAATAAGATTCGACCGTCTCTGTTGATCCGCGCGCTTAAAGGAACCAACAAGTTGGAAATAACTTTTGGAATGCTCTATGTCACTTTCCTTCATGGTCAAATACGTGTTTTAACAATATCACTCGGAAGAAAAAGACACTCAACCGTTGTAGATAATTCTCCTCTTTCTCTCGTCTATGCACTAAGTGATGGAACACACAACATAAGGAGATATTCAATATCCCAGATTTATGGAGGAGTTTCCATATATCTTCCTAGCAGAGCTTTTAGGGATGCCTCCAGTTAGATATGTCGACTTCAGCGTCGAGTTGATTCCAGGACCAGGACCAGTGTCATAGAGAGTCTACATGATTTATCCATCCGAGTTGGCATAGTTGTACGCATGTGATGAAAGTAAATAACTCTTATATTTAGAAGATATTAACTATTGTCCAAGTCTAGACTGCTATTTTAGTCTCGCTAATTTTATTGTCGTTAATTTTATCGCCAGGACTAGTCCAAAAATCATCTTTTGGACAATATAGAGACCTAAGTACAAAATTTGAATATTACACGAGACCATGAAAATAAAACCCCCTTATTTAGAACAATTTTCTTGGAAATTAATATCTAAAAGCAAGGTGGGATCTCTGTCCCGGCTCTTAAATTCTTAGTACAAGTACTTGAAGGAATAATCTTAGCTAGGCAGCCACCAGCCAGCCTCACATGTTCCTCACTGTTCAAATTGGAATCTCTATGCAAAATTAGTATTATGTGAGCCCAACAAAAACAGCTACCAAAAGTTTGCACCCAAAAGGTGCAACAACAAAAAGTAGACGACAAGTATAGGGCCCCACACACAGCAACTACCACTGTTCATGTGTCTTCTTAGTACATGAGTTCATAATTAGTTGACCGAATTCGAGTGACTCTTATGATTATCAGAAAAAGGTACAAGATTCTGATTGGTGACAGAAAATCAATAGATCGAACCACAAAGATGTATTATTTTTCTATTTATTTGGTGGGAGTAGAAAACAATAGACCTAACAGTGCAATACAGTATGCACAAAATTTCGTACGTATCGTCGGACGTCTCAAATTTTTTTTTTTTTCATAATTATTTGGGTGTTGTAGATATGACCACAAGATTCTCCCAACAACATGAGAGGGTCTCATGGAAGAATATCTTGAACTTTAGCTTGATTTTAATGCTTGAACACAGTGATGCCAAAGCCATGAAGACAAGGCTAGAAACAAGAACCATGTGTCGTTACAGGCATCGAGTCCTATATTTTAAGTGGAAACAAATGCTTCTGATGTCATCACTTAATTAACTGGCTATCATCAGTTGGTAGATCGTGCAGGAATTTTCATTGTTGTGTGTAATTTTTTTTATTATTTTTTTTTTTGTTGTTGTTGGCACCGCAAAGCATTAGATTCCAAGGCTCTGAGAGAATGTGTCAGTGATGTATTCTTCTCAATGACACAACAATGCAGAAATTATATATATAGAACAATTATCAAGACATGCATGGGACCATCTTGATTGCATTGCTCGAGTCAAGGATTTCATCACACAGTAAAATGAATGTACATGCAATGCAAACAAAGCTCACTTGATTAGAAAAAAAAAAAACACACACACACACACTTGCATGCATGAGTACTATAGGCATGCATAAGTTCATGCAATATGTATATATATATATAAACTCTCTCTAACTTTACACTGTCTACTGTTTATCACGTGAACTATAGCTGGATGACATGTTCTTCATGGTGTTAATAATGGAGAGAGAGAGAGAGAGAGAGAGAGAGAGATCACTCATAGAGCAATGATGGAGACTTGTGAGAGGGGAGAGAGAGGCAGCGAGGGGAGAGAGGGAAAATGAAGAGGACAACATGACAAAAATATCAAGGGGGTGGTGGTTTTGGACAGAGTGTTCCAAAACGACAAGCTTTGCCAATTCAACTAAGCGTACGCTGCACCAAAGGGAGCTTCAACTTGCTGCCATTGATATGTGGACCGAGGTCCCATGGCAAAAGAAACATTACATTGGGAAGAAGAAACAAGGAAAGAAAGTAAAGGGAGTTGGGTTTTGTCAATGTGGTCAACTACTTAGGCTTGTTTTATGGTCAACTTAAAGTATCAATGTGGTTGGGACTAAGCAATCCTTTGTGTGTATATATATATATATATATATATATATATATATATATATATATATATATATATATGACCTAATTTGTACATTTCTTTTATATATTGTCTTTTTTCTTTTTTCCTTTCTCAATCACCACTCAAGGTGTACAATGGGCCGGTCCAGCCCGAGCCCGACCCAGACCCGGACCGGCCCGCCCCCCTTAAAGCCCGGTCCGGACCGCTTTTGGACCGAACCGGCCCGGCACCCCACTCCCGAACGGGTCGGGCCTCACCCCCCCCAGCCCGAGCCCGGCCCGGTCCGGCCCGTAAAGAAATTTTTTTTTTTTTTTGAGAAAAAAATATTTGTATGTTGTAGGATTCGAACCTAAGACATGCCAAACTAGAGTTTTAAACCCACTACTATAACCAGTTTCCCTTATTTGTTGTGTGTTCAAAATCTACATTAGCTTATATAATAGGTTAAGAAGATAAAAATGGAAAAAAAAAACAGCCAAAATCCGGCCCGCTCAGACCCGGCCCGAGCCCGCTCAGGCCCGACCCGTCCAGCGCCCGGGCCACTGGGCCGGGCTGGATTTGAAAATTTTTAACCGGGCCGGGCCAGGCCCGGCCCGCATTCACGCCCGGTCCAGGCTGGGCCCGGCCCAAGCCCGACGAGCCCGAAGTTTCTGGGCCGCGGGCCGGCCCGGCCCGGACCGTTTAACACCATGAATCACCACCATGAACAAATATAAGTGCACAAGAGAACACAACACAACCAAATAAATGCATTATAATTTACACATATATCAAGATTAAGCCACTTGCTAAAAGTGGCAAGACAGAGAGAATATAGCTTGACAGAAGAAAACAATCCTTTGTATTAACCATATATATACACACTCCATTTTAAGCTAAACAAGTATTCTAAGCTAAGACGACTACCAAGGAGAACATAAACATGTGGGTTGCTCTTCATATCTGTTTAAAGTTTTCTTCTCTACTCGCCTACTGAGGAGATAAACTGAATTCTTATGTTTTACATTTAGGTTTCTTTTGGTTCGCAGAATTATGGAGTTGAGAAAGAAAAGTGATTACTTTCCTATGTTTGGGTGTCAAAGGAATTGAGAAGGAAAAAAAAAATGATTTACAATGGAAGAAAAATTAGGAGAAAAAATGATTCCATCCATCTAAGTAAGGAATCACTTTCCCACATGTATTAACTTTTCTTTCTAAATTTCTTGACATTTTTAAACATTGAAAAAAAAAATCAATGAGAATAATAATTTCCTAAAGTAAAGAAAATAACAAGGAATGAATTTCCCTTCCATTCCTTTTCGTGAACCAAACAATGCCAAAAGATCATGTCACTATACTAAAACTCCAGAATTGAGAGTTATATATTTATCAAAACTTCCCCTTTATTTCTCACTGGTTCCTACCGCTTGACCATCCCCAGATCACATCAACTAGTATTAACTCAACTGCGCTCGACTTTTAGAGTTTTAGTGCAGTGTCGAGTACTTTTAACATTCTCAATCACTAACATAAATAATCATCACTGCATTCACGCACCCAACTAAAATTAAGGATTATTTACACTATCATTTCGTATATTTTATGGTTATTACAAGACCTCCCTTATTTTAAAAATAATTACATGGACCTACCATATTCTCTATGTTTTATTTTTAAAATAAGGATGTAGTTAGTGTAATAAAACTTTACATAAAACATAAAATATAGGAAAGGCCCGTGTAATTATTTTCAAAATAAGACATATCCGTACGTGTAACAACCATAAAACATAGAAAAAGTTAGTATAATTAATAACCATAAAATTAAGCCATTGCTAAGAATGATAATACAAATTAATAGAATATAGATGGAAGAAAATAGTCCTTTTTATTGACCATACGGCATCTAAGCTAAGAAAAGTACTAGAAGGGACTAAGGAGAACAAAGGAAAAAAGAAGAAGAAGGGGAAATAAACAAATATTGATATCTATAGAGAAGACTGGGTTCTGATGATGAAGAAGAGTACTGGAAAAAAAAGGAGAGATTAGTCTCTCTCATGTCTAGACATAAACAGTACTTAGCTAAACCTTAATTAAACAGTAAAGATAACTTTTGTAACTCCAACTCCCATTGCTAAGCTCACCAAGTCGAGTTACATACCTACTGGTGAGCTTCCTTCTTCCTCCCCGTTGCTTTTGCTCACTGCAGGCTCCCGCCGGGAAAAGACCGGGCACCGGAAGCCGACTTCAGCTCCGGTTCCAACGGGCCGATGCCGATGCCGCCGATGCCGTGGTGCTGCTGGTCCCCTCCCATCCCGGCCCTCACCATGCTTCCGACACCGAGGAAGTCTCTCGTCAGCCCGTCGGACCCCGATCCTCCGATGCCGCCGCCGCCGATGCCGGACATGCTGCTGCGCTGGAACTTCGCCTCTTCCATGCAGTCGAACCCTCCGAAGCCGTTCTCCTGCTCCTGTCCCCCGAAGATCCCCGCGCTGCCGTTGGCGAGGGAGTTCATCAGGTCCTGGAGGTGCGCCTCGTTCTCCACCTGCGACGACGACGACGACCTGAAGTTGCTCGTCGGCTTCGCTCCGCTGGTGCTCGAAGAGCTCCCGAACGATCGCAGCAACGAGGCACCTCCGCCTCCTCCCCCGCTGGTGGTTGCGCCCATCTGGGCCGCCTTCTGAAGGAGGGCGGTCGCGGACATCTGCGGCAGCCCGGTGTCGTGGCTCTGCATCGAGTTGCTGTAGAGGGACGAAACGCCGGCCGACGCCAGCTGGTGGTCGTTCATCATCCCCCCGGAGAAGAGTGCGGCTTGTTCGTTGTTGTGGTCAGGAATCAGTAAGTGCGAGTTGTTGTTGTTGCTGCTGCTGCTGTTGTTGTTGTTGTTGTTCATGCTGCTCGTGCTTCTGCCATTCGAGAAGAAGTTGAGGTTGAACAAGCTGGCGGCGGACGACGACGAGGGATTAGCAGCGCCGGTCTGGAGATCGTGCGGGAGCTGCATCAGGCCCGCGCCGAACGGCTTGGCCTGGAGAAGCGAATGGTGCTGCGACTGCGGCGTGTCGTCGACGTTGCTGAAGTCCTGCTGGCTCGAGTAGAACGCCGAGGAAGGCGTCGGGCGGAAGGAGGAGCCCGACGGAGAGAGGAGGTGGTCGAATGGACTGGCTCCGCCGGCCGCGCCGAGCCGGAGGAGGTCGGCGGAAGGGTGGCCACCGTGGGCCTGGTGGTTGTGCAGCTGGGAGGACATCTGCGAGCTGCTCACTTGGGAGAGGCCCAGGCCCATGCTGCTGCCGTACAAGTGGCTGCCGAGGGCGGCGAGGCTCGTCGGGAGCCTCGCGCTCTCTTGGGCAAGGGCATCGCAGAAGGCCCGGTGGGTGATGAAGCTGTCGCGCCTGCACGAAATCATAGCGATCGATCAAATGTATATATTTGAATACGAACTCGTTTGGTTCACTGTAATGTAATCGTAATCGTAATATAATCAAATTAAAATAATTTTTTTTATATTTGATTACATTACGATTACGATTACATTACAATGAACCAAACGGGTAAACTCTCGACATATGGAGCTTGATCAGTATGTGATGTGCTTAATTTCAATCAAACATCAATATTCAAGT
This sequence comes from Iris pallida, assembly GCA_029216955.1. NCBI lineage: Eukaryota > Viridiplantae > Streptophyta > Magnoliopsida > Asparagales > Iridaceae > Iris > Iris pallida. The sequence goes on along the minus strand of JANAVB010030816.1, from coordinate 9,682,346 downwards.
ATGGTGAGAAAAATGTACTTAATAATCAACCATATGGATGATCACGAGAAATATTATAGAACTTGCAAAAGTTATAATTATTACATGAATGTAGGCTATACTTTGCAATATTGGGAATTTGATGAGGTATATATACAATGAAGCTAGATATGCAAAACGTTTCATAGTTGAAGAATTCCAATTTATCATAAGAAATGGGTCATGGTAATTACGAAGTTGTGAGCTTCAAAAGTACTTAGTGGAAGTGTTTGTATTTCTATTTGCCATAATGTGCAAGTGTGTGATGTACTAATTTGATACACAATAAAATTAGTTTGTTAAAAATAATTTAACTACACATTCAACACTTAATTTCTTAGAAAGCAGTTATAATCCAAATATGTGAATCAAATATTATTTTTTCAAAAATGGAAACTTTTAGGAACTAAAGGTTTAATTAGTTTTCAAATAACTAAAACCTTTAATCCACTAACTTAGGTTTTAGGTTTAAATTTTCAAAAGATAGATTTTTAGGAACTAAACTAAAGGCTTAATTTTTGTGGGTTTTTATTGGGACAACAATTAGACTTACTGTTAGTGGAGTAAAGACTTAGTGGACTAAGTATATAGTGCTAATTTTTCTTCTTCACCTGGACCGCAGTTCACCTTAGTCCACTAATAGCTCCGCCATTGTCTATAGCTAAGTGCATGAGTTAAATATTGTTAGATAAAAACTTGCATGTGATTGACTATAGAACTTTTTTTTTTTTTTTTTTTGACTATAGAACTTGAAAGTTTATATATATATATATATATATATATATATATATATATATATATATATATATATATATATATATTTGAGGAACTTAAATCAAGTGACAATGTTTAGTAGCTAGAAAACTCAAATAAAATAAACAATTAGGTAAAAGTTTGGATCACAAGAATATTTGAACTTGTGAATTTCAAAGCTAGTGAGTGCAAGAGGATATCCTATGATAATCTTTTGCAAAAAAAATCTCTAGCATGTAAACCTGATATCCATAATTATATCACAATGTGGACTAACTAATAATCAAATTGAACAAGTGACACACCAATTTATTACAGCTACCAAAGGAAGAAAACTCCAAGGAAGAAAGGAATCAAGAACAAAAACCCACGGAAAGATAAGTATAGCCCACTTCCCAAAGATGTAGTCAGGAAAAAAAAATTCCCCCTTCAATTTGAAAAAAAAAAGGGGGTCAGTCTCATTCAAGAGAAGCCCAATTCTAGTACTGCCACTTGAATTAATGCCACTAGAGAATTCTTGCTACAACCATGAAAGAGAGCACTCAATGCTTATGATTTTTGACAAAACCAACCATTCACATCAACCACATTTCATGTAACCCCCCTCATTAAATGAAGTTTGTTGCACTAGAGTGAGTGTGTGAGAGAGAGAGAGAGAGAGAGTGGCTCTTGTTCCAAAGCTCTCATCAAAACCCTAACGTTTTCATGAAAAGGAGGACTGCTAGCTGCACACATCTAGCCAACCCACAAGAGAACAAGCTCTGCCAAGCTCAGCTGACATGGCTACACGTGAATGAAACAAAGATTAGCTGTAGAGAGAGAGAGAGAGAGAGAGAGAGAGGAGAGAGAAAGTAGAGTGTAGGTTCCTATGAGAAAGATGAGAGCCTTTCTAACATGAAAACTCTATGACAATGGCAGCCTCTCTCTCCTGATCGCTTTGGACACAGTTTCACGTGCCACCAGTCATGACCAGTAACAAAAACCCTAACCCTAAAAAAAAAAGCAGCAGGAAACTCAAGAGAACAACATATATATTAACGGAAAATTCCTAAAGAGAACCTATAATTATGAACGAGTGAATGAATAGAATAGAATGATGATCCAATAATTATTGGAGATGTACCTAGAGAAGAGCGTGCCGCAGTCGCACCGGTACTCCCTGGTGCCGCAGGTCTTGGAGTGCGCCTTCCAGTCGGACTGGACGGCGTAGCGCTTCGAGCACTTGTCGCACTTCCACTTCTTCTCCCCGTGCTTGCGGCAGAAGTGCTTCTTGATCCCGGTGAGGTCGCCGAGGGCGCGGGAGGGCTCGTGGTGGACGCACGTCGGCTCGGGGCAGAGGTACACCTTGCGCCGCACCTCCTTGGTCCCCTTCTGCTTCAGCTTCCACGGGAGGTTGTGCCCCCGCCGGTGCAGCTGCAGGTTCTGCTCCCGCTGGAACCCCTTGTTGCACACCTCGCACACGAACCGGTTCGTCGCCATCAGCGTCTTCGGCGACAGCGCGATCACCTCCGCATCCGGATCTGTTAGATCGTCAAAATTTTTTAGACTCCTAATTAATTCACAAACTACTTAAATCGATGGCGAATCATTTTCTTCCATTCAGCTCTGCTAAAATAATTATCTACTCGATAGTTTAATAAGAAATAGTAATAATAATAATTGAAAGGAATTATTGACGGAGCTAGAATTAATACAAGTTGCATGCATGTGAGAGGCGGAGATATTTACTTGGAGTTCCGGGGAGGTTCCTCTTCTTCTTGGCCGGCGCCGCCGAGGACTGAGGTGGAGCAGTGGAAGACGACGGCGGTGTCGTCGAGGAATTCGACTGCTGCTGCTGCTGCTGCTGCTGCTTTATCATCAGGCTGTGGTCTTCCTCCCTCATGCCGAAGAAGGGAGCAGATGAAGCTGCTGCCATGGACGGATCGATCCAATAATATCGAGATCCTTGTCGAACAAAAATTAATTAACAAGAAAAACTTCTTTTTTTTCCTCACTAGAACTAGTCTCACTCCTGATGCCGATGTTCCTCTTTCTTCTTCTTCTTCTTCTTCTTCTTCTTCTTCTTTGTCTATCGATGTGACCCGGTCGAAGTCGATCGGAACTAGGCTCCAATTCTCGCTAGCTCCCTTTTGTTGTTCTATGTGATCTCAGTTAGCTATACGTCGACGGACGCCTTCGCCTCTCTTTCGCTAGCTCCCTATGTGGGTCTAATCAAGACAGAGAAACGAAGAACGACGACGAAGAGGAGGGAGGGAGGGAGGAGAAGCTCGGCCGCCGGCGGGGGAGGAGGAAACTAAAGACCATGGAATTAAGATCCAAGTACATGAGTAGTACTACTGATCTACCAAAACCCTCCAAGTTCGCTTTAGCTTACCACCTGAGGACTCTTTCTAGATTGACAAAAGAACAAAGGGATGTGGAAATCCAAACAAACAGTTGCACTCAAAACAAGTAGAGAGAAAGAGAGAGAGAGAGAGCGAGAGAGAGAGGAGAAGAAAACAAGAAAGGAAAGAATAGAAAAATACAAACCAAAGACCTCTTTCTCTCCTTCTTCTTCTTCTTCTTCCTATAGCTCCTCCTCCTCCTCTATCTTCTTCTAAGAGTGGACAGAGAGAATTAGGAGTGGTTGTGTGGTATCTTTCATTTCCTTATCATACTTTCTCTCTCTCTCTTTTTTTTTTTACTCCTACCCTTCACTCTTCTCTCTCTCTATCAACCCTTTGCACCACAAATAACAATACCAACAAAAGGTTATTTATATATCTAATAAATATGGGATAGGAGAGAGAGAGTTGTGGCCTCCTAGGCAAGATGTGTCGTTAAGCGGCGACGGCTCGGGTCCACCGACCTATAGACCTTACCCTCCCCCATCTCCTCTTATTTTCGTATCCGCATGTAGATCGCGCAAATGGTTATTTCTAAGTGTAAAGTAGAACCGGAATTGAGTAATAACCAGAGGTCAAGAATATAAGCACATATTTTAATTAAAGTTGACGAGGGCCCAATACGACTAAATATTAATTTGTTTTGAGCTACACTTGTAATACTCGGATGAAGCATATGCTAATTGGTTCTCAAGAGTATTTTTTTTAGAGCTTGGATTGTTGTTTTATAGCTATTTGACCTCATATAATTCATGTGTCTTGTTCTCATGGCAAGTGCTAGCTAGAATCCATGGGATCTTAATAACCTCCTCCTTGCGTGTTCTCCCTTCATGTGACTAAAATTTTCTGTTTTTTTGCTAGTTTTATAGTTTTTGTTCTGTTCTTTAGCGCTATTAAGGAACGTCGGCTTTTACCAACTTCTATTAATTGCAAGTTTGCACTCGAACCATTCTTCTCTATAAGTTGCAAGTTTGCACTCAAGTGCGGTCAACTCGTTTTTATACTTCACGTCGGTCCTCATCAAACCACAAAAATGCTTGGTAAATCTTCAATGGGTGAATGCCATGGGGACTAGCCATCAATCTAGGCTAGTACCTAGACTACTCCATATGATAGGCCACTACCCATACTTTTCAAAGTGATCTAAGCGCCAGAGAAATTTATAAACATATCTTGTGCATTGAACAATTTGTAACTCATGCTTCAAGTTTGGGAAAGTTTTTTTTTTTTTCTTTCCAAAACCAAAGTCAACACCATATCTAGAAATGCTCAATCCACAAGTTCCTTGATAGCCTACAAGTATGTCATCTTTAAGCCTTTATCTCATGTCAGAAACAAGTATGGACGAGATCTTCTTGTTTCCATGTTTCATTCATGTTCTCTTTGTTTGGGTCCAGCCTCGACTGGAGGACAATTTGGACATCATCGGACATGGGAAGAGTTCTGCCGGAAACTGATCGAGTTCTGTCCGTATTCGTCCACCGAATTCGGATCGAACTCCGCCTAATTCTCACAGATCAATTGATTCAGGGTGTTCGTCCACAAGAAAGTTAAGAGAAAGTTTGTACTTTGCTCTTAGGACTTGTTGTTCGAGGCAGCGGGAAGAGGAGATCTATTCGAAGAATCGTCTACCTCGTTCAGGAGGATCTCTACAAGGTTGGTGAGTGATTTCAGTTATAATCTCTCTCTTTCTTCTTGAGTTCGACGAGGAGGTGAACCTTTGTGATGGTTCAACAAATTTATATACAGTCTTGTATCTTCTATAAATTCATAAATATTGTGATTTGTCCAGGTAATATGGTTACCGAAAATACTGTATTTGATCTAGTTTGGTATTCTTGTTAGACAGTGGTTTGTTATCTTTGTTGGTTACCTAGTTTCTGTTGTAGTAAGTTTTAGACACGTGTATGAGAGCACTTCGTAGACGCTGCCAATCCCAATATCTGGTATCAGAGCTCTCAAGTTCACGAGAGAGAAGGTGTAACCATATCTACGGAGCAGATGAACACATGTATGATCAACCCACAGAAAAAAAATGACAACTTGGAAGCCAAGGATGGAAGAGCAACTTTGGTGCAAGGATTTGCATAGTCTGTTGGAGTGCGACAACTCCAAGCTAATGGACAACTATGGTGATGACTGTAAGCTATTAGATCGGAGGTTGTTGGATTCATTCGCCAATGGCTGGATAATTCGGTATTTCATCACGTCTCCATAGAAAGTTATACAAAAGAGTTATGCTAGAAGCTGCATTTGTTACACAAAAGATGACTAGGTACAAGGCATTTCTTATTCATCAACTTGTCAACTAGAAGTACACGGAGGGTGCCTCGGTGGCACAACATCTGAATGACATGCACGGTATCATCAATCAACTGTCGACAATGAAGATGATAATTGATGAGCTTCATGTATTGTTGGTTTTGAGTTCTTTGCTTGAAAATTGAGAGACGTTGGTGGTACCGATGAACAATTCCATGCCTGATAGAGTTTTCATGATAGAGGCAGTCAAAAGCAGATTGTTGAACGAGAAGGTCCAACATAAGGAGATAAAATTGTTGTAGGAGTCCGCTCTGGTTGCTTCCTATGGAAAAGAAAAACTCAAGTCACAAACGAAGACACAAGAGTAGTTTTTGGAATCCTACGAGTGTGGACTGTAGGGAGGGCTACTATCACTATAGTAAACAAGGTCATTTTAAATGGGACTGCATGAAGCTCAGAGAATCAAAAGACTAAAGACAAGGATGATCATGAAGATTTCATGGCCATGGGAGATCTCATCATCGCACCAATCAACATAAAGAAACCTTGTGTCATGTGTCATGGTGGCGATTGGGTCTTGGATACAGGGGTATTGTAATACGCTATTTCATAGAGAAGGATCCTGATGTCATATCCAGATGGTAGGTTTGGACGTATGGGTGACAAGGGGGCAGCTAAAGTTGTGGGCATTGGGGACGTGCACTTGACAATGGAGCTTGACGAGAAGCTCCTTCTCAAGGAGGTTCAACATGTTCCATGTTTGGACTACAACTTGGCTTCGATAAGAAAGATGGTGGATGATGGTTGTTGCAATATATTTGGGGACCAAGATTGGAAGCCTGCGCAGGATTCACAGCTGTGAAACCCGCTTCCTGGGTTAGCTAATCATTATTGGTGATTATTATTGTTTGTAGTATTATTTTTTTATTATTATTATTTCAGGAATTGAAACTATTTTTCAAAATATTAGTAACATGGATTTTTGTTTGTCAGCCCGTCCCGAACCTGGATCCCGGTCCCAGCTCGAACCCATCCCAAATCAGAATAATGCTATTAATAAAATTTATTGTATTTATTTGCTAGATAAAGGGAGAAAAGAATAATAATAAGAATTAATTAAAATCCTAGAACTACCCGAACCCAACCCACATCCGAAACCGGACCCGACCCGGTGTTCTCCCCAACCCGGTCCTGGAGAACCCCACGAATTATAATCCCTCCCCATGACCTGGACACCCTTCACGTGGCTCCCCTCCCATTCTTTCACTCTCCTTCTTTTACTCCCACTCACCAACTCCCATTCTGTACAGAACCATTTCATTCCCACTCCCCTTATTAATGACCCACACCCTCACCTCTCTCCTCATCTCAATTATTCTCATTCACAGAGAAATCCTATTTCTCTTCCCGAGCCGTGCCCCGCTCCGGCCACAGCCGGCCCCGGCGTCCTCGCTCTCCTCTCTCGAGGCAACTCCAGCGCGCGCCCCACCGTGCCGCACCCCCGATCCTTCGGTCGCCCCTCTCCGTCGGCACTGCCCTAGCCGGCCACTCCCCGCGACCCCGCCGTTCGTCCTCCAACGTGCCCTAGCCGAGCCACTCCCAGCTCTCCGCTGTCTGGCCGAACCCCTTTTTGGTCAGCACGTTCTCCTCCCCAGCGCTCTGCCGAGTTATCTCTCGGCTACTCTTTCTGGTAAGTTCCGTAGTTTTTGCGGCTTTCCGTTCCCGATCAGGAGCTGTTCTATTACGGGCGTTGTCCCGGGATTATTACGTTGCTGCGCGGATTTCTTATCCTATAACTTACATCTGAGAGCTCTAGCCGAGCTACCCAAGGTATAATTTTGCTTTCCCGTTTCCAATACGTAGTCGATGATGATTTTTGGTCTCCGATCCCGTTTCGGGATTCGGATTTGTAATTACGACTTTTGGTTCCGGAATTTCCGAACTTCCTTTCGGAGAAGTTCTGTGATTTTGGTTATGCTTTGGTTCCTCGAAATTTCCGAGTTAACTCCGGAAAAGTTCTGTGACTTTTGATGTCCGTTTAGTTTTGGATTTTTTCCGAAAATTATTATTATCTGATTCTGTGGGTTGGTTTCCATATTATTATGTGGTTTTTAGGGTTTGGGATGATTTTGTTGGAGTGACGTAGCATTTTTTCAGTTTTGGGTTATCCCGAAAATAGAGGAAATGCCGCCCAAATTTTTATAAAACTTTAGAAATGAATTTCAAATTAGTTTTCGAAAATATTATTTTGGATTTTTGGGCGACGACCGTATTGGTCAATGGGCCCTGGCTAAGTGCAAACGAAACCGGTTTCGCCCGGACGTTGAGGCATTAACCTATATGACGTTTGGACCAATATCTGAGACTCTCTATTGTAATTATTTTTAATTTAAAATTATTAGTTTATTTATAATTAATTTGTAGGAAGATTACAGGACTAACAAGTTTATTTCTTATTTAAATTCATTGGTCTGTAAGGGCATAAGCCCATTTATTTTCTACAAATTTGTAATGATTTTCTGGTGGATGTTTCGAAAGAGTAAATTTAGGAATACTAATAATAATTATAAGATTTTTAGAAATTCATGTTATTCTCATTTAAAGAAAAATGTATTTTTTATAGATAATTATAAAAACCAAGTTTTACGAATAAACTGGTAAATACAAGTTTTTCCGAAATTAAATATAAATTGATGTTTCATAATTACAATGCACCGATAATCGCATTTTGTTCGTGTTAGCTAATTAAAGATTAAAATTGATTAGGACAAAACTTAGAGATTGCAACTAGCATAGTTAGCACGGCGATTTCGGAATCGGAGATGAACTTCTCGACTGTAGGATTTTGAGGACGAGGCTAATTTCAATTCCGAAGTCTCAACCCTTCAAGTCCAGTCCAATTTGAGGCAAGTATATTTTGTGTTAGTTTACAATTATTTAGTAATCATTTTATTGCAAGTTTAAACCACGATGCAACACGGAACTCTCTCTGAGAGCAATGACTGATTGACTGTTGGGTACTGGGGGAGTAGTGTAATGAGTATGACCACATCCAAATAATAACTTAGAACTGTGCGAGCTTACCCCTCTTACACACGGGGATAAGCCATATCTTTCACTGTACAACCCAATCCGGTCATATTTCATTGCCTATTCACATCACAGTGTTTTAACTGCTGAAAAATGTATTATTTCAAATTGTTTAAAAGTGCATGATTCTATTATTATTTCAATTGTCAAATTAGCATGAATTGTACTTTGCTCCCTCCTGACTGGAGACCCAACATTTTAGGTATCACTGATGATGCTTTATTCCGCGGTATTTTTCTCGAGATCCCAACTAGAGGACGATGATCTCGAGACTGATGAGCTGGTTGCCTAGATTTTCTTCTCCTTTTATAATTCATGATGTTTGTGGAAAACAGTGTATTTCAGATGTATCTATCACATTCTCAAAAAAAAAGAACTTTCCTTGGATAAGAAATTATTTCTTCAAATAATTTTGGTAAACGTCTGTATCCTTTAAGTGATTTGTCGTGAAAATTCTCATTGGCTTCTTCAACTCAACTCAAAGCTCTGATTCTTCTACCTTATCCTGTGTCCAACTCAATTGGTCATACTCAAGTTTGAGCAATTTCTTCAAAATCAAATCTCTTAAATCTCAAGAGCTACTGGAACACTTATTTACCCTGATAAATTTTCTTGAAACCAGAAGAACATACATCAATATCTTTTCCTATCATGACTAGAACCTTAGAACTCGTTTGAATTTTCGAAAACTCCTTTGAAATTCTTATGGACAAAGTTTGAAAAAATATTCCGTGACCTAATATGACTTCGCACATTACGTTATAGTCAATTGTCTGAATTATGGAAACTGCGAGTTTACTGCAGCCAGTTGCGCACTGGCGAGACAAAAGACTCTAAAGTTGAAGTGATTTCGGGTGTTCATAGATTTTCGGATATTTTTGTGACTGTCCTAAATGTACCATGTTGATCCTCTATGTTGCTTAGCCATGGAATGGATAAAGTTAAAAGAGTACTCGGTAACCTAAAATTATTCAAGTTATTGGGTCAAAAAAAATTCACTGCAGTCAGGTGCACTCTGGCGAGGCATGAATTTGAGACAAAGTGACTTCAAACATATTTGGTTTTCGAATATTATTCAGACTATATTCAAACCATGGTTGTCTTTTGCACCATCAAATCATTCTGACTTTTACCTGATTAAAGAATTTACATTTCTAGCGGTTGTCTCCATTCCCAGAAATCTCTTGTCATAATCAGAAAGAAAAGATTTCCTATAAAATTCTACTTGATTCCCTAGAACTTATTAGGACCATATCAATCTCTATTGGCTTATTTCCTTTCAAGGCTCCATTTTTAGGGTGTTGTATATTTTTTTGTGGGTAGTTATACATCTTTGCAGCTATATAAAGTTGATTGATAGTTATATGTGGGAAAAACCTCGATAGTCACCTAGCAACCTTATCGCATTAATATGATAAAAGCACACTTAGGGGATCGATTTTTATTCTAAGAGATTAGATAGCTAAAGGTACAAAGGGTAGCATGACAAGGCACAAAAGCAAGTTAGTCTAGAGAGAATTATAAATTGTGGTTCATTTAGGAATGAATCATTAGTGGAGCATATTAGTACTTGGGCACTGGATTTGGTGAATGAAATAAGGTGATAATTTTAATTTTTTATGACTTGGGAAAATAAGTTATGGCAGGATGGGAGGAGCCGTAGAGGATCAAGAGTGATGATGGTGAGAGCTAGTAATTATAATGTACAAGTAATTGATGGGGCGTACGTTGCAGGCAATATGGAATCTCATCACTTGGTAGATATCGAATCGACTAGCAAGATGAAGAAGTTTAGATCCTACCCGAGGATTATAGGTGCGGATGCAAAGAGTAAGTTCGCACAACCATTCCGGTGGCCGACAATTCAGAAATAGAAGCAAATTTTAATGATGGACTATGACTGTGTTTCTAAGGAGGGAAGACTGTTGATTCGAAGGAAGTGCATGAATTGATCAAATTGGACTATCTAGAGGTTGTTAACATTACTAAGAGACAGTAAAGGAAGCTTTGGTCCGCATGTAGAGATTTTGATCATTCCCCTAGTAGTATCCTGCCTTAATTTCGAGGACGAAATTTTCTAAGGAGGGAAGATTGTGAAACCCGCTTCCTGGGTTAGCTAATCATTATTGGTGATTATTATTGTTTGTAGTATTATTTTTTTATTATTATTATTTCGGGAATTGAAACTATTTTTCAAAATATTAGTAACATGGATTTTTGTTTGTCAGCCCATCCCGAACCTGGATCCCGGTCCCAGCTCGAACCCATCCCAAATCAGAATAATGCTATTAATAAAATTTATTGTATTTATTTGCTAGATAAAAGGAGAAAATAATAATAATAAGAATTAATTAAAATCCTAGAACTACCCGAACCCAACCCACATCCGAAATCGGACCCGACCCGGTGTTCTCCCCAACCCGGTCCTGGAGAACCCCACGAATTATAATCCCTCCCCATGACCTGGACACCCTTCACGTGGCTCCCCTTCCCTTCTTTCACTCTCCTTCTTTTACTCCCACTCACCAACTCCCATTCTGTACATAACCATTTCATTCCCACTCCCCTTATTAATGACCCACACCCTTACCTCTCTCCTCATCTCAATTATTCTCATTCACAGAGAAATCCCATTTCGCTTCTTCTCTTCCCGAGTCGTGCTCCGCTCCGGCCACAGCCGGCCCCGGCGTCCTCGCTCTCCTCTCCCGAGGCAACTACAGCGCGCGCCCCACCGCACCGCGCCCCCGATCCTTCGGCCGCCCCTCTCCGTCGGCACTGCCCTAGCCGGCCACTCCCCGTGACCCCGCCGTTCGTCCTCCAACGTGCCCTAGCCGAGCCACTCTCAGCTCTCCGCTGTCTGGCCGAACCCCTTTTTGGTCAGCACGTTCTCCTCCCCAGCGCTCTGCCGAGTTATCTTTCGGCTACTCTTTCTGGTAAGTTCCGTGGTTTTTGCGGCTTTCCGTTCCCGATCAGGAACTGTTCTATTACGGACGTTGTCCCGAGATTATTACGTTGCTGCACGGATTTCTTATCCTATAACTTACATCTGAGAGCTCTAGCCGAGCAACCCAAGGTATAATTTCGCTTCCCCATTTCCAATACGTAGTCGATGATGATTTTTGGTCCCCGATCCCGTTCCGGGATTCGGATTTGTGATTACGACTTTTGGTTCCGGAATTTCTGAACTTCCTTTCGGAGAAGTTCTGTGATTTTGGTTATGCTTTGGTTCCTCGAAATTTTCGAGTTAACTCCGGAAAAGTTCTGTGACTTTTGATGTCCGTTTAATTTTGGATTTTTTCTGAAAATTATTATTATTCTGATTCTGTGGGTTGGTTTCCATATTATTATGTGGTTTTTAGGGTTTGGGATGATTTTGTTGGAGTGACGTAGCATTTTCCCAGTTTTGGGTTATCCCGAAAATAGAGAAAATGCTGCCCAAATTTTTATAAAACTTTAGAAATGAATTTCAAATTGGTTTTCGGAAATATTATTTTGGATTTTTGGGCGACGACCGTATTGGTCAATGGGCCTTGGCTAAGTGCAAACAAAACCGGTTTCGCCCGGACGTTGAGGCATTAACCTATATGACGTTTGGACCAATATCTGAGACTCACTATTGTAATTATTTTTAATTTAAAATTATTAGTTTATTTATAATTAATTTGTAGGAAGATTACAGGACTAACAAGTTTATTTCTTATTTAAATTCATTGGTCTGTAAGGACATAAGCCCATTTATTTTCTGCAAATTTGTAATGATTTTCTGGTGGATGTTTCGAAAGCGTAAATTTAGGAATACTGATAATAATTATAAGATTTTTAGAAATTCATGTTATTCTCATTTAAAGAAAAATGTATTTTTTTATAGATAATTATAAAAACCAAGTTTTCCGAATAAACTGGTAAATACAAGTTTTTCCGAAATTAAATATAAATTGATGTTTCATAATTACAACGCACCGATAATCGCATTTTGTTCGTGTTAGCTAATTAAAGATTAAAATTGATTAGGACAAAACTTAGAGATTGCAACTAGCATAGTTAGCACGGCGATTTCGGAATCTGAGATGAACTTCTCGACTGTAGGATTTCGAGGACGAGGCTAATTTCAATTCCGAAGTCTCAACCCTTCAAGTCCAGTCCAATTTGAGGCAAGTACATTTTGTGTTAGTTTACAATTATTTAGTGATCGTTTTATTGCAATTTTAAACCACGATGCAACACGGAACTCTCTCTGAGAGCAATGACTGATTGACTGTTGGGTACTGGAGGAGTAGTGTAATGAGTATGACCACATCCAAATAATAACTTAGAACTTTGCGACCTTACCCCTCTTACACACGGGGATAAGCCATATCTTTCACTGTACAACCCAATCCGGTCATATTTCATTGCCTATTCACATCACAGTATTTTAACTGCTGGAAAATATATTATTTCAAATTGTTTAAAAGTGCATGATTCTATTATTATTTCAATTGTCAAATTAGCATGAATTGTACTTTGCTCCCTCCTGACTGGAGACCCAACATTTTAGGTATCACTGATGATGCTTTATTCCACGGTATTTTTCCCGAGATCCCAACTAGAGGACGATGATCTCGAGACTGATGAGCTGGTTGCCTAGATTTTCTTCTTCTTTTATAATTCATGATGTTTGTGGAAAACAGTGTATTTCAGATGTATCTTTCATTTTGTTGTAAAAAAAAGGGTTTTAAACTATTCGAATTATTAAAGTTGTGGCAATTAGACTGTGTTGTTAATTACCTGTATGAGTGATACAACTTACTGCCGCCGTCTCAACAACGGTGCAGGCTGGGCATGGTCCGGTTCGACCCAATTATTTGGGATCGAATCGTGACAACAGCTATTGGCTTGATGACATATATGTTGTGGTATGTACAAGCTCAAGTCGCTGAGATGTACAGAGAGGCCAAAGACTTTGGATGAAGGCTGGAGGAATATTGGACATGAGTTTGTGGATCGTTAAAAATTTTCCTTGGGAGATCTTCGAGATATTTTGAGGGATACATATGATTCAATTCGTCGATACATGACAGGTAGTAGTTCTTCAAAAGGGGGTTGTTCTACTGATCTGATTTTGCTGACGGGTGGTTTCCCAAAACTTTATGAAGCGACATTAGTTTCAGTGGTTCGAAGCCAGAAAGAAGATCAAGGTGTGTTGCAACTCAATCTAAGACAGGCGCATCTCCATTTTCGTAGTTAAGAGGGAGCTGTGGGACAACGTGCATAATGCATGATATTCTATACATGTGTACGAAGGATCTTTAGTATCAGACACGAAGGTGGACATGTTCAGGAGCTTGAATCTTAGGGGAACACATCGTCCGTTTGGCTGTGTAGTGTCCCGTCCCTTTCAGTTCAACCGGAGGAATCGAAACACGACAACATTTGGATTTGGCTATGCAACATCTTGCTCGAAGTCCCACTTGGTCGATGCAACTCTTCGATAGGGTGGGTGGCTTCGATGAACTTGCCCCAATTTGGCCTTCACACTAATAATTGAAAGTTTTCACATGCACTGAATAAACTTGGTAATAAAATAGATGAATTCACATAGCTAAGAGAATAATCCGATTAGTGTATAGAAGATGGAATAGTTAACTTGTTGTCTAGATATTACTCTACGATGGTTGTTGAAGTTGGAACTCGGTCTGTCGACCTCACGACTAGATAAAATATAATATGCCACGGGCTATTGACTTGATGTCATAGTAGGCACGTTCCCACAATTTTATCTTTATTGTTCCCGCAGTTGCACGACTGATTTGTGTGATATGTCCCCACGATATCACAGTTTATCATATAGAGTATGTTATGTCTATGACAATTATGGAACACGTTTTGTTCAAATTAAGTATGAAGGCTATGTAGTAGACATTTTTGGGTTTTTAAAAGGATAGAAAGTTCACGCAACTGTTTGCTGTCGAGACGGTCATTCGGTTGGGATTCTCGAATGAAGTACGAAAAATATGGTTAATGAGAATGAGTAACAAAGGTTTGAGTCATACCACCAGTTAGGCCATGTATTTACGTTGAGTCTAGATGTCTCGTAGGTGTGTGGTCATAGACAACTTGTGCACAAGATATTTTTTCCTTGAACGATCTTGGGACACCGGATTTGTGTCGGCCTAGGAGGAATGGCAGGTATTGCGAGCCTTCAATAGGCGTGCGGCCAATGTAACCACCACTTTTCACCTTAGGAGTATTTTGGTAATATTGTATGTTGATAATTACATAATTATATACTTATTATTAAGTAGTATTAATAAAAAAATATGTATTAATTAGAATTAATTAGTGTTAGTATCATGAATAGAATATTCTATTAGATTAGTTAGATGACATATGGACCACTAGTAGAATATTCTAATTTAATTCCTTTTATAAGCTTCTTACTTCTTCTCCAAGCTTCACTCCACCCATTCATTTATTTCATTCTCCATCATTTCTAGATCTAGATCTAGAATTCTAACACCAATTCTCCACCAAACCATTCTTTCTTCTTCTATTGGAGAACTAGAGGCTTGGAGCACAAGAAAAAGCTTGAAAAGGAGTCCAACCAAGGAGGACCATGTCCGATTCGACTTTCTCGTGTCCAAATTTGGAGTTCTTCAAAGGAGGGACACACAAGTTGGATAATTCTCTATTTTCTACCAATTTTATGGTTAGAAACACCAGCTGGACCCATAGGAACCCTCCAATAGGTGGAATTGACTCTCTAATGCTAGATCAAGGTGTTAGAAGCCTTCAATTTGGATAGATCTATGTTTCTTCATGAGTAGTGTTGATTTCTATGAACAATTTGTATTTATTACGAGTTTGGAACCCCAAATGTTTGACACATGTTTCCAAAAAGAATTTTGGTGTCCATTTGGTTTGTGCTTGTGTTTTTGTGTCCATAATTGGATATGAAGAGGTCGTGTAATGGTACGCCATGATACACATAGTTAGAATTGGTAATTCATGCGTAATCGTGTCTCTTTGTATCAATTTGGTAATTATATATGCATATGTAGGAGTAATATAGAATTAGTGCCCTCTAGGTGTTTGTATTATGTCAAATGCATGTTATATATATATATATATATATATATATATATATATATATATATATATATATATATAGTTTCATGGCATATCAATTGAGTATCATGGGTTGGTGTGGTAAATCAATATAAATTTGGGAAATGTATATATATTGGGTGTCCATGTTGTAGGCTTGAAGTGTGAATATACTTGTGTATGCATGGTAGTGTATAAACTAGAGAGTTGTGTGTGTGGGTACTTGTGCATTGCTGTACGTAGTGTAGAGATGTATCTGTCCAGAGCATGAGTATATGAGTATCATGGTGTGTAATTGTATGTTTATTTGGTATGGGTATGTGTCAATCTACTAGTAAGGTATCATAGTGAGTGTGTATCCATGAATATGTGATAGGTAGAGGGTGACTTGTGTAACAGAGTAGTGACAAGAAGAGGGAGTAAAGGGGGCCGGTGTGCAGTCCAGTTTTAGGGAGTAGTACTAGTGTGAAAAACCTTGTACACAACTGTGAGTGTGTGCAGTATAGAATTATACATGTGTATTCATGTGTGTGATATGTACTGTTAGTGAGTGAACTGTAGACAGCCTGCAGGTTGGGAAAAATTTGGTGATCAATTCAGGCTGCAGGGCAGTGGGTATGTATAAGCCTATGTGCAGGCAATAGTAGGCTTGAGCTGCAACTGATAGTAGTAGTTCTTGCAGGGGATTTGCAATAAATTGTAGCAGCATCATCATGGTATAAGCAGTGCATCAGAATAAAGTTTTGTGTACGTGTTAAGTAGTAAAACTGGTGTTTGTGTATCAGAAATGAGGAAACTGCATTTGAGCAGTAGATTTAGGGACATCCATGATGAGCTCTAGTGAGTGCGTGGGTGTGTGCTCGTTGAATGTGACTTAGTGTAGCAGAGCACGACTTTACGTCCTTGGACTTCGATTGAATTCTTTAACTTCGATGTTGGTTCCACAAACTCTGATGTTATCATCGTAATTGATATATTGACGCTCTCTCTCAAATGTCCCACGGGATGTCCATACAATAAGTCTAAATATTTTGAAAAGTATCACGAAAGAGAAGTTGGTTGAACAAAAGTTCAAGTAAGAACGGTTGGCTAAGTCGGCCTGGACATATACACCAAGAATCGTATCGACCTTAGCAAAATCGAATGCGGGATTCAAGTTGTGTCAAACAAGAATGAGTTAGACTCGATTTATAGAATATGAGATGACTATAGAAGTGCTATCGAACGATATTATAGTCGATGCGACATGGGCAAATCGTGCTTGAATTTTTGAGGAATGGCTCGAACGAAAATTCGAAATAATCGGGTGTGATTCATAGCTTGTTTCGAGGATATGTCAAATGACTTCATCCCTGAGTGGTATATATGATAGCTTTGGGGATGTTTGTCGATTGAGGATGTGGGGTCCCAATGAGTCTATGAGCAAGCGTCGCATGTATGCAAAGCCTTAGATCGAGTATCATTGAGTAAGTTATAATCTTGAAGATTTTGATGAGTTGCTTCGAACGAAATTATAATCGACGCGCACGAGATTTGAATTTCGCAAGTACGAAATGCAAGTGATAAGGAAAAAGATAAATTGAATCAAAGAAAAGTTAAGGTATACGAACGGTTGACTCGATCGAAAAAATGATATGAATCTTATGCAAAAAAGTTAGCACGATTGGATGATAGCGTGCATGAAAAGTATTAATTTTGGAAGTTACACAATGACTCAAAGAATTGGAATAGATTATGTTGCTCGATGATTGAGCTAGCATAGAACGGTACGACTTGAGGAAATATGTTGCTCGATAACTTAAGATAGTTGGATGAATGTACGTGAATTTGGATTTGAACGAATTGAACATGTAGCTAGTTCGAGAAATAATGATCAAAATTGATCTTGAATGTCGAGAAGATTATCCAGTTCGTACGATAGTATCAGTCGCACGACTCAAAATTCGTTGGAAATGAAGATCATCAGGTTACGTATATTATCGATGGTATTGAGGCGTATCAAAGATCGATATGCGATAACTCGGGGGTACTCTGATTCGAGGAATGACGATAGTACAAAATGTTATTGTTCCGATGGATGCTATGCTTAAAATTTTGATGAAATGAATGTTGGATGAAAATGATCGTATCTTGATGGTTACGCCGATAACCATAATATCGACGTTCTTGTCTTGTGCGATTACAACTCCAGCCTCGCCCATGCGTCACATCGAATTTGGGGACGATCATTTTACGTGATCGCAGACATGGTGATTCATGTTATAGGAACGATCAAACTCGGGAAATCATGATGTGGCAATTTGGATTGCTTCGACTTGTAGTTTGAGGCGAAGGTAGATTCGAGGATTGATCGGACTTGTGATTGATGATTGAGTAAACTTGAGGATTGAGGACATCCAATCTGCGTATCGAGAATGAATTATTCTAGACTCAAAACAAGTGTTATGCTTCGATGAGAACGATTATTCCGTGGAGCGTTGCATTGTGATTTTATGCCGACCGTGAATAATCGGACTCACGTGAGATTAGGGCGTGACATATTATTAAAGTTAGACGACCTTGTAATCGATTACGTGAATTTGGATAAATGACTTAAGGAATATGAAATAAAAATTTTGGTCTAGCGACAGATCGTGTCGTGAATTAGAATAAATGACTTAAGGAATATAAAATGAAAATTTTGGTCTAGCGACAGATCGTGTCATAGCGTGCTTGACTTGGAAGGAATGGATATGTGGATATTATCGAATTTGTTTGAAAAGATAGACTATGCAAGTTACTTTTTGGATGAAAGATATTGATATGTCGAGGAAATGGTTAAACATGACTCAATATAGGATGGCTTTGCTGAATGACTCGGATTCCTTGGACTAAGTATTGCAAGTACGAATAGGATATATATATATATATATATATATATATATATATATATATATATAATATATATATATATTTTATATATATATATATATATATATATATATATATATATATATATATGCTCGATGTTTAAAAATCTGAGTGATGTGAGCTTGGGTAGAAAACCCCGTACTATCAACTTGGTTTGACCCTAGGATTGGGGCCAATGTTGGCATTATTGTTGGGGAACTATGATTCCAATCCTGACATTGACTTTAGCCTTGAGAAATAGCCTAGCGGGTAAGACGAGATGTCCATGTTGCAAGAGTTTGCATTGGAATAATTGATCTTGAGGATTGATAGGATTGCGAAATAGTATGGATGGATAGAATGATTCAAGAGTGTGGAAAGATCACTCATAAGACTTGGCTGACATGCATATATTTTAGGGACGCCTGAATATGTGTACGATGCGACTCGAGTGAGAATGACGAATTCTCTATCACACGGCTTGGCTAAAATGCATGTATTTTCGGGACGCCTGGAATATGTTCATGATCCAACCAAGTAATACGTTGAATTCAAGTAAGACTTGAGGAATGGCAAAGTGTTAAGGATTTTGAAATTATGTTTTAAAGGAAAGATTGATGGTAGTGCGAGCGTGGCTCGGATTGAAGAAACGTATAGGCATAGTATGTGCGAGAGTTATAGAATGTTGAATAAAGTGATAAGTTGATGAGTAAGTACTCAGTTGGTTTCGAGGATGAAACTTTTTTTGAGTGGTGTATGATGTAGCGCCCTGTCCCGCTCAGTCAATCGAAAGAATCGAAATACCGACGGCGTTTGGACTTAGCCACGCAACGACTTGCTCGAAGACTCGCTCAGGTGGGTGGCTTCGATGAACTTGCCTCAGCTTGGCCTTCACACTAATAAAACAAAAGTTTTCAAATACACAAGTAGGCTTGATAGTAAAAGAGATGCATCCACATAGCTAAGGGAATAATCCCAACTTTGGTCAGACTGAGTTAGAATAAGGAAATGTCCCACGGTTGGCATAGAAGTTTGCGTAGCCTGCTTTCAAAATGACACTCGGTCTTTCGTCCTATGGCTTGGGAGAAGAAAGTTGGTCTAAGTTGCTAAGTTGCCACAATACTGGAATTAGCCTAAGTCATAGGCATCGTCCGTATAAATGCTTGATAAATCATGCACTATCCTATCGTCCAGGGCTTGGTATTGCCTTGCTCGTCCCACGGGTTAAGTTACAGTGCACGTTGTAGAGCATGGCTTGTGGCGTAATTCTAGGCACCCAAAGAACTTGGTTGTTCAAGTTGAACGCGTGCACAATACGTTCTCTCGATTCAAGGCTCGATGCAACCCTTGTTCATCAAGTCGTTGCACGAATAAGTTAGACAAGAGTTTTGCTGGGCTATCGAAGTCATAGCAAGCATTATCCCCTGTTGTCTGCGGTTGTCAAGTCATATGGTCCTACGATCTCGAGACTCGTCGTATAAAGTATATGACTTGAGCGATAGTGTCGTCTAGAGAACAAGTCAGTCTAAGGCACGAGCCATGGTTGGTTTAGGGAAAAGCATGCCACGAAAAAAGGAACATGTTATGTTCAAGTTAAGATGGAAGACTACTTAGTAGTCATTCCCTGGATTTTAAAGGATAAAAGTTTACGAGATCGGTCCCGCTACTTGGAAGTCTCGATAAGGAAGTTTACGAGATCGGTCCCGCTACTTGGGAGTCTCGATAGAAAGTTGGAAAGCATGGTCATGATTAAGAAAGGACTTGGTAGATCGAGTTGAGTCTTGCATGGTCATTGGACAACTTGTGCACAAGGGAAATTCCTTGAACAATCTTGGGGCACCGGGTTTGTGTCGGCCTAAGAGGAATTGCAGATATTGTACGGCCTTCATCGACGGTACGACTCGATTGAAGTGAACCGTTACAAAATAGGCTGCGGGTCATTCGGTAGAAAACTCGTACCTCGCATGCGAATGGTCAACGTATGCAAAGATTAAGTATAGCTTGATATTGCTAGTGACCACTCATATAGATGTGTCGGCATAAGAGCGGCTATACGCGTGTATGTCTTTGGATTGCGTCGAGTACTAGCAAGTTACGAGTTGGGTTAACAATGTATACTTATAGCAAGCGCTAACCTTGAATCGGTATGGGTTAAGGTGTGCACGGTTGCAACACCATTCTGGAGCCTATGATTTGGCTATAGCAAGGCACGTGCTTCGGCATGAATGTGGCATCATCATCAAGTCGTCTCGAGTTAAGTCAGGAAGGGCCGTAAGTCAAGTTTAGTTAAGTCTGGTTGATCCTTTGGAAGCACGGCCTCGATCTTAAGGGACGATCAAGTCTATTGGCACGACCAGCACGAGTCGTTCCCTTGACGTCATTGGCACGAGAATGGTCCAGAGGCATATAAAAACAAGTGAAAGTTTTGGCATGGCCGAGTTTGCATAAGTTTTTACTTGGTGAGGTATTGCCTCGAATATGTATTGAAGTCACGAATAGAGTATAGCATGACCCTGTCGTTGCGTTGCCCGGTATATGTCAAGGAATTTCTGTCCTAAAATTGATCCTAAGACAAGACTAGAAAGACAATAAAAAAAGATTAAGCTGCACAAAGTAAATGAACGTGTCGGTTTTGTATGGGTGGACGAGGAGCTCACTCCACCAGTACCGTTGAGAACTGACACCCACACAGTTTTTATGTACAGGCACAGGTAGAAGTCCGATGGTGCAGAGCTCGCTTATATGTGTCGAGGCACGGATTTCTTTGGCGTTTCGAGGCGTGTGACCGTATGGAGTCAGAACTTATACGAGACATAATGTATGGACATCGCCATTCCGAAGAATTTGCCACTTGTCGACTTGAAGCTTGTATTGAGAAACGAGAGAGAGTAGTGTGACTTGTAATATGAGAGAAAAGTGAGCTTGAGAGACTTGTAATTTGGCCTCATGCCCACATTGTAATCTTTGATCAATATCAATAAAATAGTATTTTGCATGACTTGTGTTTTGCTTTAAATTTTTGCTGCTGACTATTCAATATTTCTACTTGGGACTTCTGTGCGACGATCCCCGTCGCTTAGCCTGTAATCGACCATTATGGACCTGCCTTGCGTGAGCACAATCTAGGCTCACACGGCATCACGCCTTAGCGAGGACGATCGCTTCTACGGGAGCGGGGCATGGCAACTTTTACTCAGCAAGACATGCTGTTCAAGAACAACTGACACAAAAGACCGCTGTATCACACATGGTATGTCGGTGCCATCAAGGTGGATCGAATACAGATCGACCCTGGGTCTTCTCTCAGTATCATCCCCCGAACTCTGCTCCAGATATTAGGGATCCTGATGCATCATCTGACAGTATCCCACACTACAATCAATGGGTTCAACGCCAGTAAGAGTGAACCACTGGGTAAGATTCGACTGAAATGTCATATCGATGATCTCCAGACCGAGGTAACCTGCTATGTCGTAGATGCGGACGTCAACTACAACATCATGTTAGGGCGGCCATGGCTACATGAATAAATGGTGGTGCCATCAACTCTCCACCACTGTATGAAATACGTATCCACCAATGGCATAGTCAGAATGGAGTTTGCTGATGTCGATCCCTTCAGAGGGATTAAGACCTTCTTTGTCGACTCTGATCTCTACAAATCGATCATCTGGACGATGAAGCCAACAATGTCGACGATGAAGCAGAAGCCGAAGCTGAGGCTGACACAGATACTGAGGCAGAAATGATAATCAACACTCCTCTGAAAGTGCGACTCAAGGGAAAACCTTCTTAGACATTATCCCTTATCACAATCAAGCTTCGTGGGAGAGCACTAACCTCTCTAAGCGGAACAACTACTGAACCCCCTTTGAAGATACGACTCAGGGGGAAACCTTCCCAAGTGTCGATACCTCTCGTAGCAAAGCTCCGTAGGAAAACACCAGTCCCTGAAGCACTAGCTGAGGCACCCCTCAAGATGCGGCTTAAGGGCAAACCTTCTCAGTTGTCAACCCCTCTCATTGTCAGGCTACAAGGGAAGGCCCCGACGTCTCTCTCAACATAGACTCAAGAGCCGATACGGGTCAAGCTCCCGATGAACTCTCCCGAACCGCCCAAGGCTGCTCCTGTGCTCTCTGACGAAGAACTGAAAGAGTACATATTGGCCAATGTCAACACCCCATCCCTCGATGATGTAATTTCCTGGGACAAGATCCTGTATTTTATCAATAAAAGGCTGTCTTTGAATTATTCTAGTCTTCTACATTGGAATGCCATGTATACCTTAGAGTCTTTGTAAACACAAATAATGACTGTCAATCATGTAATCGAGTCGTCCTCTACCAAGGAGTCTGTTATATAGTTACACCTCGGAACCAGGACGACAAACCTATCATCTTTGGCAAAATCGAGTGTCATCAAGACCTTCCACTGGTAGAGCCAGAATCTGACACCGGTAGAATACAAATATATCGATATAATGATCGAGCCAAGTACCTCATCCAAAAGATGGGTTACAACCTGAAAAGCGGCCAGGGTCTGAACTATGACAAAGGTCGACATCTTCCTTTGCGACTCCTCCTTTCGAAGGAGAAGCCATAGGACTATTACCATCGCACTCGACGGGAGGTAGGCTACATCACGCCTCCGACAATCCCAGAAAGTTTAGAAGCAGAAAAGGCCATACACTCTCACTCATCTGAAGCTTCAACTTGGGATTCCGACACCAGTATCGGCCTGATCTTCAGGAAAGCATTCTCAGTCAACATGGCATCCGTACATCCGTCAGAAGATGAAGACGATGATCAGACAGTATAGTTCTTCGAAGAAGAACCCTGGGCTCAACGCCTAGGTACACAATAGAAATCTTGCTTCGAACTATGAGAATCCCCTACTGAGGACGAAGTTGATCAGATCGACCTTGGGGATGGACCCTCTTCCAAACCTATCTTCATCAACAAAAGATTGGCAGGGAAGGATCGAGAATCCTTGGTCCAACTGGTCGAAGAATGCATCAACATCTTCACCTAGAGCTATGAGTCACTAAAAAGAATAGGAAAAATTTGAATCTGCATCGACTTCCGGGGCCTCAACTCAGCTTGCCCAAAAGGCGAGTTCCCACTCCCGATCACCAATGTAATGATCGACAACACATGCGACTTTGAACGCATGTCCTTCATGGACGGGTACTCAGGCTACAACTAGATTAAGATGTTCCCGGATGACGAGAAATACACGTCGTTCAGGACTCCAAAGGGGGTTTACTGATACACAGTAATGCCCTTTGGCTTAAAGAATACAGATGCTACATACCAGCGAGCTATGAGCACCATTTTCTGCCAACACCTTCGTAAGACAGTCGAATGTTATATTGTTGACATCGCTGTCAAGAGCCGTCTACGAGGTGATCACCTACAAGAACTGAAGACAATCTTCGATCTTATGCAAGCGTATCAACTCAAGATGAACCCCGCTAAATCCTTCTTTGGGGTTTCTAGTGGCAAATTCCTGGACTTTATCATCACTGCAAAAGGCATCCATTTGGATCCCGAGAACACCAAAGCTATCCTTGATATGGACCCTCCGAAGAACTTTATAGAACTTCGAGGCCTACAAGGACGTCTCGCATACATCCAAAGATTTATTGCAAATCTTTCCGGAAAATGCCAACCCTTTACAAAGCTCATGAAGAAGGGAGTCTCCTACGTCTGGACGGAGGAATGTTAGAAGGCATGTGACGATATCAAGGCTTATCTCAGAAGTCCCCCAGTCCTGGTAGCATCAGTTGTAATCAAACCCTTTTTGCTCTACGTCCGTGCTATGGATCATTCTCTCGGCGCTCTATTAGCTCAAAATAATGATACAGGCTACGAGCAAGCTATCTACTACCTGAGCAGAACAATAATCAAGGCCAAACACTGGTACTCCCCTATCGTAAAAGAATGTCTAGCTCTAGTTTTTGCCATCCAGTAGACTCGTCATTATGTCTCGGGGCAGACAATCCACGTTATCACCCGACTCAATCCATTCAGAGTCCTTATGACAAAGTCGGGAGCACTAAACTCTCGATTAGCTACTTGGGCAATACTATTGACACCATATGATATGGTATTTGTCCTGCAAAAAGCAGCAGGGGCCAAGCAATACTATTGACAACATATGATATGGTATTTGTCCTACTTGATCTCTTCCGATAAGTTGTTCATCCATCGTACTTATTCCCTTTCAGATCCGTGCTCTAACAATATTATAGAGTACAATGCCCTCTTCATGGAGCTCCAGTTAGCACGACAACTGGGGGTAAAATACCTCGAATCTTATGGCGATTCAAAGCTCTTCGTCAATCAAATTTGAGGACAATATGAGGTACGCCATGAGGACCTCGTTCCCTATCATAAGGCAGCCTTGGACATCATCTCAACCTTCACCGAGTTTTTCATAGAGCACATACTTCGGCTACATAACCAGGAGGCCGACGCTCTAGCTGGCCTCACGGCTTCATTAGCAGCTTCTATTGGCACTCAACACTTCGTTACAGTAGTTGGTTGAGATTTGGCGTGCCCTAGAAACAATTTAAGCATGTGGTCAAACCATGCCAGCGTCAATGTTATAGACTGGAGATTCTTGTTCATCGACTTTGCAGTCTACGGAATCCTCTCAAATGACCTAAAGGAAGCAGTATCATTTAAAAGACGCTCCCTCAAGTTCTACTACGATACAGCCACCAAAATGCTGTACCGACGCTCCTATGACAGGCTTCTCCTTCTATGTTTATCGAATGAGGAAGAAACCGAAGCTCTTTGAGAAGCTCATGACAGAACATGCGGAGTTCACCAACCTGGTCCTAAGCTATAGGACTGACTCCGACGTATGGGCTATTACTGGCCCACTATGATGGCTGATGCTGTTGAGTATACAAAGAAGTGTCGTGCTTGCCAGCTCCACGCCAACTTCATCCACAGACCATCGGAACCTCTACACCCTATGGTTGCCTCCTGGCCATTCGAAGCCTGGGGTATGGACCTAGTAGGACCAATCACCCCTCCCTCATCCAGTGGACATCGTTTTATTCTCGCGATCACTGACTATTTCTATAAGTGGGCGGAAGCAGTACCACTGAAAGAGGTTAAAAGCTCAAAGGTGGTCAGCTTTATCAAATATCACGTCATCTACCATTTCGGTATACCCCAGAGGATCATCCACGACAATGGTCCATAATTCATCAACCATGTATTAATCAGCAGATTTTGTGACAAGAATCGTATTCAGAATGTGGCATCAACCGCCTACAATCTGGCAGCAAATGAGTTGGCTGAGGCTTTCAACAAAACTATCGTCATGCTACTCAAAAAGGTTGTGTCATCTAACAAATACGACTGGGATGAAAAGTTGGACGAATGCCTTTAGGCCTACCGCACAACGGTACAAACTTCGACGGACAACACACCATTCTTCCTGGTCTATGGAAGTGAAGCAGTATTGTGTTTGGAGATCCACATCCCCTTACTCCGAGTGGCTATCACAAACTAGCTGGCGGAGAAATACAATCAACGTTGTCGTCTGCAAGAGTTGGAGGCGATGGACGAAAAATATCTCTTGGCTCAACAACGCATCAAACTCTATCAAGCCCATATTTCACAGGCTTTCAACAAAAAGGTCAAACAGAGGACCTTCCAAGTAGGCGACCTGGTTCTGGCAGTCGTAAGGCCAATGGTAATGACTCATAAAATACCGAAAAAGTTCGAACCTAAATGGGAAGGACCCTTCATCATAGAGATGGTATACTCTAACGGTGCTTACCGCCTCACAAAACCTAACAGGGACTTGTTCATGATGACAATCAACGATAAGTTCCTAAATAAATACTATTCTTAAAATCCTTCAACACGTACTTTCTTCTTCCCGACAAGAAAATTTATAAAATTCGATAATCGAGTTCACTCCCCTTATTTGACAATCATATGCTTCTGGAGCCTAGTTGTTCCATTGCATTTTCTCTCCAGTAGAAGAACAAACATGTCCATATCACCTCTGAGTTGCTTCTCTACACCCTATTGCTTCTCTACACCCCACAGAGCTAAATCTTACACCCCGTAAGATCACGCTAAGTACTAGGTTTACCATGTCCACATTATCTCTGAGTAAACATTTCATCTAACAACCCCCGTATTGTTTCACCTCAAGCATAGAACATCCACGTCCATATCACCTCTGAGTTATTCTATGTATCCCTACCGAGTTCATTTCTACCATGTCCATATCACCTATGAGTAGGAAAACTCTACCATTCGCCCCATATTTACTACGTCTATATCACCTCTGAGTAAATATGTTGGTTCCCCTTCCCAACTTATTATCTGTACCTAGAAACCAAGGTACGTAAAAGATAATAGGTCCACAAAAATCATAAGTCCATCATAAAAGTTAAACAAACAAAAGTTCTTTATTTCTTGATCCAATTAAAGTAAAGGATTACATCAGCGCTGGAATGAAACAAAAGCAAAGCCACATCTCAAAAAGAAAAACATCGAAAACAAAGACAAGAGATATTAAAAAAGAAATTTTCTAAGGCCTCATTCCCCGAGAGCGAAGATCGCGAGACAGATAATGGATCCCTATGTTTTCCATAAATAAATTCACTTTATTTATTGTGTTTCTGAGAAAATTACAACTATAAGAATCTAATCTAGAAGGCGATTACTTTATCCCTTGGACGATACGATGAAGAAAACTCGAACTTCGAAGAACTTGGACAGCAACTGGGCAATCTCTCTGTTCTCTCTGAATTGTCTGTAGTGTCTGATGAAGATGAAGAAACTCTCTTTTATAGAGTTTTAGATAACTGTTCTGAAGCATACGCTCAGTCAGTTACTTGACGTGTGCATAACTGCAGGAACGCGTGGTAAATTCTGGTGGAGACACATTAGAGTGCGGTTGAAAGTAATAGAATATATCTAGGAGAGATTGGTGGCATGGATGCCACGTTGCACAACTTCTGAATAAGTGGGTAACTGAGTACAGGACACGTGAGAACGTGTGTTGACTGTACGTTGAAAATCATCCTGGATGCATTTGCTGTAATACGCTGTCTTTGTTGAAGAAGAGTCATACGCTAGCTTTTGAAGGCACATGTCTTGCACACGCCGACTTGGACAGTGTAGAGCCATATAAAGCTGATACGCTCACTTTATTGATAAGGAGTCGTATGGAGTCCATACGCTCATTTGATTGGCAAGGAGTCGTATGAAGTCTATACGCTCACTTGATTGGCAAGGAGTCGTATGGAGTCTATACGCTCACTTGATCGACAAGGAGTCGTATAGAGTCCATACGCTCACTTGGTTGAGCAAGGAATCGTATGAAGTCCATACGCTCACTTGGTTGAGCAAGGAGTCGTATGGAGTCCATATGCTCACTTGATTGGGCAAGGAGTCGTATGTATTGAGGGAGTAGACACGTGGCTGTCTTAAATCTTCTCAAATATGCCATATCTTCTAATACTGACAAATATCTCTCGAGCGTTGTGCTGCAGATATGATGGCTGACAGACTGTCAGAAATGACAATAATGATGGCTGTGCATTTATGATGGCTGCTGAGTTGTCCTCGTAAGAGACAAAATCAATTCTCGAAAACCTATACGACGGCTAATCTTCTTAGGGCAGCTATCTTTGCACGAAAGATGAAGTGTCAGATTCATCCTTCATTAAATACATGCTGTGCTGTCGTCTCAAGAAATATTAAAATAGTCACTGAGCATATGGCCTTTAGATGAGCGTATGGCCTTGGCTGAGCGTATGGCCTTGAGCGTATGACTTTGGCTGAGCGTATGGCCTTGAGCGTATGACTTTGGCTGAATCTTATGTCAACGTGTCATAATTTTTCACACCCTACAAGACCCCCTTCAAAGTTTTCGAACTTTATGAATTTCAAAAGTTCGAAATTACTTTGAACTTAAAGTGGGAATAGGTCTTGACATGCTGGCATGAGTTTGTTATCTTCCTCAATATCAGTGCAAATCTTTAGGGATTCTGTTTAAAGAACGGCCGCCGTTTGAACTTCTTCTTTTCTTCTATAAATAGGTCTTTCAAAACCTAATTTATTTCTTTACTTTTGCATTTGCTTTCGAGAGAGAAAAAGCCCCAAAACTCAAACTTCCTCTTCTTCAACTCAATCTTTATCAATGGCGCCCAAGGTCGACGCTGCTGCGAAGGGAAATGGGAAGGCTCCTGCAGAGTCATCTCAACCTGCCGCCGCCACTGCTAAGAAGACTACTGATGAGCGTATCCGACGAAGTGAACGCCTATTGAAGCCCCTCTATGGTGAGGATGGAGATGATGAACAGTAACTATCCCCTATTTAGGGCTCTGGTTAGAACAAGATCATAAAATGTATTCCCTTTTTAGGGTCAAATACGTCAGAAAATACGCTTCCCTCTTTAGGGTTTAGCCGTATTCCATATTTTTCGTTTATATGAAAAATATGTTTGAAATATATTCTGTAAGATACACGTATTTTTGATAGAAATGTCGAAATACGCTGTCTTGAAAGAATATTCTATGTCAAGTTGTCTCACTGAGATACGCTAACTCCTGTGTTAGCGTATTTTTTTTGATGATCGTCTTGTCAACCATACGCTAATACGTTCAAGCTGAACATAAACTGAACTTTAAAATTTATCATACACTCAGGATAGAAAAAATGATCTCTGAATCCATCATACGCTTTAGGATAGAGTGAGCGTATGTTTAATCTTTGAGTCTGCCGTACGCTTAGTATAAACTGAGCGTATGTTGAACTTTGAGTCTGTCGTACGCTTAGTATAAACTGAGCGTATGTTGAACTTTGAGTCTGCCGTACGCTTAGTATAAACTGAGCGTATGTTGAACTTTAAGTTTGCCACACGCTTAGTATAAACTGAGCGTATGTTGAACTTTGAGTCTGCCGTACGCTTATTATAAACTGAGCGTATGTTGAACTTTAAGTCTGCCGTACGCTTAGTATAAACTGAGCGTATCTTTAAGTCTGCCATACGCTTAGTATAAATTGAGCGTATATTGAACTTTGTCATCTCTTGATGTTGAAGATTTCTAACGTTTTATTCTTCTTTTGCAGTGGATATTCTGGCTCAGGAGGCAGAATTTGAAGGATGTGTAGGAAATAACTATAGAAGTAACCTATCACATGTTCGTTTTCCCCAATTCGATGGACCTTCTACAAGGATAGCTCTTTTGACAAATCAGAAAAATGACACCTTGTTGAATTTGATGAGTGGACTGCCTTTACAGAGTGTGGATGGTGTTACCCACTCGAAGCCAACATTTCTTTTTGGAGATGCTATTGACATAAACTCCCAACCTGCTCTTGATAAAGTATCATACTCTTATTATAGGGATGGTGATGCAAATCAGCCAATGTATCTGACTGGTTTATCAAAAAGTATCAACATAGCTCGCTTATTCCACACGAGTCACCAAAGACAAATAAAGTGGGATATCACTCCATCCCGTCAAGCAAAAGCTGGGTGGATAGGATACCGTCAAGGAAGATTCCGCAGTGGTACTGAACCACATGTCTCAGCTTTGCGAGGACTACTGCCAGCTACCATTCCTCCCGAGGACTCGGCACTTCTGAAGCCAGTTAGAGTCCCAATTTTTGCAAATGAATTTGTTCAGCTGGAGAATGCTGTTTACCCAAAACAGTCTATGAGGCTGACTGGTCTGGTAAATCCGGAGAATACCAGATGGACTGTTCTTGTAAGATGGATTCTGAAAAACTTTGGGGAACAGTTAAAG
The DNA here is from genome assembly GCA_029216955.1 of Iris pallida. Lineage (NCBI taxonomy): Eukaryota > Viridiplantae > Streptophyta > Magnoliopsida > Asparagales > Iridaceae > Iris > Iris pallida. The sequence goes on along the minus strand of JANAVB010030816.1, from coordinate 9,652,070 downwards.
GCAATAGGTCTATATAATGCCATCAAGTGCACCGCTTATGGTTTTAGGCCAAACCCGGATTTGTTCTTGCATTAGCGGAGAGGTATAATTACCGTACCGGTACTTTCATGACTCCAAGAGGCGAGATGGGATTCGCCCTCCATGAGATGGCATATATTTCTCAGCTGCCAACAGGAGATTTGCCATATGAGGAGTATATCCCTTTCATTGATGAAATGAATAAAATCTCCGATGCCAACCCACTGGTTCTTCATGTCTTTGAAGAATTAATGTGCCATTACAGTATTTGTAAAGCTTTTTATAAAGGACAAGGTGCAGAAGGGAGATTCTAACTGCTATTCTTCCAAGTGGATGGCCTATTTATTCCAAGGCCGCACTGATGAAGTTCAGAAGAAGAAGAAGACCGATCAATATGTCGGTGAATTTAAACCTTTGAGTCAAGCTGAAATTGATAAACTAATCCGGGATACCACTCATGACGACATCGTCATTGAAGAAGACGAAGGCACCTACAAAGCCGGTGATAGGTTGGAGACCTATATTAAGCAGGGTAGCCGAGAATTATCTGCTGAAGGTCATCTGGCTGGATTTATATCTCTCTGGCTGAGAAAATTTGTAGTACCTGGCACCTGTTCAGCAGACAGGATGCACAGAGGAGTTGTCTTTGCAGCAGTCCGTCTAACTTTCGGGTACATGATGGATTTGCTGACAGCAATGACATGTCGTCTGAATGCTGGCTTAAGAGCATACACAGACAGAATGTTTGAATTGGCAAGGAAGCGACTCACAACCTTTCCTCGGGTAGAAATGCCCTTTATATATTTATTTGGGTGGCTACTTCTCCATTTTGAATCTCTCATGAATGCTGGGATGGCTAGACCAGATGACACCTTTCTGGAAAGATACAGTCACACGCCAAAGTGGAAATATGATACTCTGATGGACTGTAGAACCATACTAAACAGGGGAGAATTATGGAGCTTCACTTGTGTTCCTCCACCTGTTAGTTATGAAACTATGCCTGGGAAATTGATTGATGGCATTGGTGCCAATGAGTTGGATGATATTCAACATGAATGGCTGAAGAGGATCAGGCCATCTCACTTAATCTGCCGTCGTGACAATATCACCTATCTGGAGCCATATCTTCCGAGTAGGTTTGCTCGGCAGTTTGGATATGATCAGTTGCACATGGGAAATGCAATGACATGTTTTGGCTACCAAGGCGGTTTAATCGATGGTGCCAGAGCTTGGATATACTTTATTGCTAAAGGTACAGGAGCTACCTTTTCCATGCCAGATCCGGTTACTTATCGGAAAGGGGCTAGAATATTGGCGTCTTATGCCAAATTCTATGTATCAGCTAATACCTTTGATGAAAAATTCAGCATCTTAGGTAGAAGCTTTATTCATGTTGAAAAAAAATCAACCAAATCAGCCTTGCCAAGAGATTGTCACGACCAAGAAGATCCTCTGGCTACTGATGAAGTTGATGATGAAATTTTAGAGACTTTCTTCTCTGATGAACTTCATCAACCATTACATGTACCATTGGAAGTGCTGAAGAGAGTATATCTGCCGACAGTACACCAAAGAGAAAGCGGGGCAAAGGTGCTGCTGGGCCTGCCCCAAAAAGAGTTACTCGGGCAGAGGCTCGAAATCGTGGAGGAATTACTATTCCAGGGACTTCTCCTGCTTCCAATCGAGTCAGAGATGCTGATGAAGCAGGTAGTGACTCAAAAGACGATTATCATACTGTTCCATTAACAAAAAGAATAGGAAGGAAAGTGATCGTTTCAAAAACTAAATCCGTAATTTGTCTCGATGCAGAGAGTCCCACCAATCGTGCCGAGCGATTGGCTTTAGAAAAGCAAGCTACCTTTGCTTTTTCTGTAAAGACGGAACCTATTGAAGAAGATGTATCTGAGCCTGCTGGATCATCCATGCCTTCTGATATAGAATCGATTCCGCCAACAGCCGATGATGCGCAGGTGATTAGTCAACCTGCGGTAGAGGCCGAGAATCAGACTGAAACAGCTAATGACTTACTGATTTCGGGAGAATCAGTGAAGGAAGCCACTACTCTCAATCCAATTGCTGAAGTTTCAGAGAGCAATAAGAGTGATGACAAACAGGTTGACTATGAACCTTACGTCTCATTCTTTTGAAGAAGTGGACATGGAGATAGACCATGAATCACCATCTAAAACTCCAATTGATGTACTGAAGACAATTGGTCAACATTCAGGGTTGACTCCAGAGCCGGAGAGGCATCTAGAAATAGAAGTTCATGCTCCGAGTACTTCTGGGGCGGGCAGCAGTGAAATAAATCCCGTGTCAGAAAGCACTCTGAACAGACTACGAACTGGGCTGAATGATCCAACGAAAACTGAATATGAACCAGCTCCAGGTAATATTTTATTCAGCAAAGTTTTGTCTTTTCCTTGCTTCATTGTCTTTTAATTTTGATCATGCTTCTTTGATTTCAACAGTTGTAGGAACTGCACCGGCAATGAGTTTGACTCAAGCCCCACTTGTCCAGACTGATATGGGTGAGGGGAGTTCACATTTGCCTAGTTCCCCGAAAGCACTTACTTCAACTCCTAGGATAGAGGCTTCTCCTGCTCCTTCCTTTACTGTTGCAGCGACTCCCGGTTTTGAAACAGGGATAGCAAAGGTCATGGGGATGTATTCCGATATTATTTATTCATATCTGGATACATTCTCCAGACGGCTTATGAAGGATGAAACTATGTCTTTCTCGGATCTTCGAGCGGCGATCAAGTTCCCGCTTTTAGCTTTAAGACAGGCTGGTTATGAGACCCAGTGTGTCTTCTTTGAGCATCTCCTGAATGATTTAGAAGCAACCATCCAAAAATATTAGGAGATCAAAAAGGAGGATATTAAGTCTTTGACTGAAGCTGAGATTGCTCAATTAGAAAATAAAGCTCAAGCTCAGCATATTGCTTTGAAGGAATTCCTCGCTCTGTCTTCTGAACAGTTAATGGCGAAGGATGAAAAAATAATAACTACTCGTCAGAAGATGGAGCGTCTGAAGAAGGATGAAACATCAAAAGCCGATGAACTTAATGAGTTGAAAGAGGAATTAGCTCGTCTTCAGGAGCAAATTGCCTCCGTGGAAAAGGAACAATCAGAGATTGTTACTGCTCGCACCTCTGAAGCTGAACGCTGCCGACTTCTACAGCAAGAGCGGGAACTGATGCAGGCTAACCAGATTGAAGAGACAGACCGTCGTAGCTTTATTATCGCAGGATTATGATCAACGAATGGTTGGAGTTGAAGCAGCAGAGCGAATCCACAAAGCTTATGAAGAAAAGATGAATAATGTAATTGTTCGTATTCAGGAGATAATTACTCCTCCTAAATAGATCTTTTACATTTTTTATATGTTGAATTTTTGAAATCCAATTGTAATCAATATTTTGACTTTGATTAAAGAAATGAATATTTTGACTTGATTTCAATTCTATGGATGATATTTTTGTAGAAAACCATGTTCAGAGGTACATAATACATGACATATTTCAATAGAATAGAATATACAAATAAACTTTGTGATTCTATCAGATGATATTAAACCAAAAATAATTTAGTTAATACTGATTAGAGAAAACAGAATTCAGATATAAAGATATCTTTGGACTCTATTTCCATGATCTTTGAACTCGAAAATCAAAAGACTAGATATCATTTTTATAGAAAACATGATACTGAGATAGAAAATTAGAGGTAATATGGACGTGATTTTTTATATGAGATCTTTATTAAATCTACTGGGGATCTAATAAGACAGAATATCAAATTCTCTGGGAAGATGATACATGACAGAATATCAGTTTCCACTGGGGACAACGATATCGAGATGATTTCTGTAGGGAAGAATTAACTCTGATTTTATACTTGCTGGGGAATAATGAAAATATTATATATATTGATAAAATTTATACATAATATTTCTTTAGGAATTTGCCATTGATAGGCATCATCGTAACTTTCCCATCCATAGAGGCAAGCTGATATGCTCCATTAGAAAAGACTTTGTTTACTACGAATGGGCCTTCCCATTTTGCGTCGAATTTGCCTTTGCTCATATGTGTCATAGTCATCGTACGTCTGACAGTAAGGACCAGCTCTCCTTTCTGATATGCTCTGACTTTGACTTTCCGGTTAAAAGCTTTTGAAATTCGGGCCTGATACAGCTCGATATTTTGTTGAGCATACAATCGCTTTTCATCTAGAGCTTCCAACTCTTGAAGTCGAAGACGATCATTATTCTCTATTGTAAGTTCATTGGAGATTGCGATTCTTAGAGAAGGAATCTGGATCTCAAGGGGAAAGAATAGCTTCACACCCATATACCAAAGAGAAAGGCGTACATCCAGTCGCATTGCGAACTGTGGTGCGGTAGGCCCATAAGCATTCACCAAGCTTCTCGTTCCAGTTGCGTTTGTTGGAAGAAACGAACTTTTTCAAAAGTTTGATGATCGTTTTATTGAAAGCTTCTGCCAATCCATTAGCTGCTGATTATATGCTGTAGAAGCTAAATTATTGATTCGATGGTCGTCGCAGAATCGAGTAAATTTCTGACTGACGAACTGCGGTCCATTATCATGAATAATACGCCGAGGAACACCAAATCGATAGATGACATGATGTTTGACGAAGTTGATGACATTAGAAGTTTTGACTTCAGATAACGGGATTGCTTCAGCCCATTTGGAAAAGTAATCGGTTATTGCTAAAATAAACCGATGTCCTTTTGATGATGGTGGGTTGATAGGACCAATGACGTCCATGCCCCAAGCTTCAAAGGGCCATGATGCCGCTGTTGGGTGTAAGAACTCTGACGGTTGATGGATAAAGTCTGCATGAATTTGACAGGCTTTACATTTCGAGCATATTGAATGGCGTCAGCCACCATCGTGGGCCAATAATAACCCATACGTCGGATACGATCTTGAAGTTTAGGACCTGGTTGATGAGCTCCACAAACACCATCATGTGCTTCACGGATTATCTGTTGTGCTTCTTCACCAGTGATGCATCGAAGGAGAAGACCGTCGTAGGCCTGACGATATAGTGTCTTCGTTGTATGATTATAATAGAATCTGAGAGATCTACGCCGGATAGACGCTGCTTCACTCGGATTATCGGGAAGTATGTCATACAATACAAAGTCTAAAAATGGACGTCTCCAATCTTCAATTATGGCTTCTGTTTTGTTAGAAAAGACATATTCCATAGTAGAATCGGAAGAAGACGAGGACACTTTGTCAAACTTTAATCCAATATCAAGGTTGAAAGAATCTTCGTCTGGTTTATAGGGAAAAGCCAAAGCCAAATTATTCTCAATGCAGAATAGTTCTCGGTTATAAACCACTATTACTTGCTGACGTCTGATTGGTATGGCTAATACAACAGCAAGATTAGCCAAAGCATCAGCTTCTGCATTATAGGCTCGTCGAACATGTTCAATAAAGAAACCTTCAAAGGAGAGGCTATAGAGAGTGCTACTCGATAAGGTATCAAATCCTGATGACGGACTTCATATGTTCCTCTGATCTGATTGATGATAAGCTTGGAGTCTCCATAAACTTCTAAATATTGAATATCCAAATGTTTAGCAAGTTGAAGACCGATGAGCAACGCATTGTATTCGGCTACATTGTTTGAACATGATTGATCCAGAGAATAAGCCCTCTGAATAGTTAGTCCTTCTGGGGATACAAGAACAATCCCAACTCCGGCGACAATATCGCCATTAGGACCTATTCTAGATGCTCCATCAAAGAATAGACGCCAGGTAGGAATTTCTTCAGAAACCAGATTCGAATCCAGGACTTCATCTGGGATCTCATCATATAATTTAGAATCTTCTGGAATCGCATGAGCTGCCAGAAAATTAGCAAGAGCTTGTCCTTTAACTGACTTCTGAGGAATATAATGCATGTCGTATTGAGCTAACAAAATTCCCCAATTAGCTAGTCTGGAGTTGAGAATACCGGGTTTCTTCATCATAATCCTGATGGGATTCACTCTGGAAATGACATGAATTGTTTGACCGATAATATAATGTCGCATTTTCTGAACGACAAACATTAATGCTAGGCATTCTTTCTCGATTGGAAATAACGCGGTTCAGCACCTGTCATTGTGCGACTGAGATAATAAATAGCCTGTTCATGGCCATCTTTATTTTTCTGGGCAAGTAATGTACCGAAGAATGATCCATGGCTCGAACATATAGAAGGAATGGTATTCCCAAGACGGAGGTACCAAAACGGAGGGTTCATGAGATACTGTTTGATATCGTCAAATGCTTTTTGACATTCTTCGTTCCAGACGAAAGATACACCTTTCTTCAGAAGTTTGTTGAATGGTCTGCAGCGTCCTGATACGTTGGAAATGAATCTCCTGATATAAGTAATTCTTCTTTGAAATCCTCGTAGCACTTTTAAGGTGCGTGGAGGACGCATCTCTTGAATGGCTTTGATCTTCTCGGATCCACGTGTATACCTTTAGCGGTAATGACGAAGCCGAGAAATTTGCCACTAGAGACGCCCAGGAAGGACTTAGTAGGGTTCATTTTAAGTTGATACTGACGCATTAAATCAAAGATAGTCTTCAAATCTTGGATATGATCCTCCTTTCGTCGACTTTTAACTGTAATATCATCAACATAGCATTCGACTATTTTCGGAGATGTTCGCGAATATAGTGCTCATTGCTCGCTGATATGTTGCTCCTGCATTCTTGAGACCAAACGGCATCACTGTATAACAGTATGTACCGATCGGCGTTCTGAAGGAAGTATGTCTCTCGTCTTCTGGAAACATTTTGATTTGGTTGTATCCCGAATATCCATCCATGAATGACATTCATTCGAAACCACATGTGTTATCGATCATGACATCGGTAATTGGAAGAGGAAACTCGTCTTTAGGACAAGCTGCATTAAGATCGCAAAGTCTATACAGACTCGGATCTTGCCGGTTTTTTGAGGACAGGAACGATGTTAGCCACCCATTCAGGATGTTGTTCCTCTCGAATAAATCGGAAGCCATAAGCTTGTTGACTTCAGCTTCAATTGCATCCATAATGTCTGGACGAAATCGTCGTTGTTGTTGTTTGACTGGTTTAGCATTTTGCATGATATTAAGTTTGTACGTTGCGATCTTCGGATCTAGCCCTGGCATATCCTCGTAGCTCCAGGCGAAGACATCGATATAATCATGAATAAGCTTGATCATGTCTTGTTTATCTGTTTCTGAAAGACTTTCACTGATGAATATTGGTTTAGGGGACCCCTCTTCACCAACATCAATTTGGATCAGTTTATCTTCTGTAGGAGGTTCTCTCTGCTCGAACCTGAATTCCTATTGATTATCTAATCTTTGAGCCCATTGTTCTGATTCATGTTATTTCAAAATCATCCTCATCTTCATCATTTTCTTGCGGGCCATCAACAGAGACCATATTGATAGATAGAATAGAACGATGAAGATCACCAATACTTGTGTCAGAATCCCAAGAGAGGGAATCAGAAGACTCAGATCGTTCGTCTTCATCGGATTCTGAATCTTTATGGACTATGTTGATAAAGGAGGTAGGAGCAATGTAACCTAAACCACATTTTGTCCTTCCGTACTTTAATGGAGGAATTCGAACAGGCATTCTTCTTCCTTTTCCATTATTGAGGCTTGTTCTGAAGTCATAACCCATATTCTTGATGATATTTTTGGATTGCTGACTGTAGCGACGTAGTTGTAACCTTCCAGTATCGTCGTTTTTGTCATCTTCTTCCAAGTTAGGAGGATTCTGGGGTCCTTTATAGAAGATTATGGGATTTTCTTCCTTCTTTCTAATAGGGACCATGAAGATGATTTTTGTATAGATTCTAATGATACGTCTGTATGAAGAGTTTGAACAACTCCTATAGTTAGTGGCTCTAAGCTATCTAACAATTGTAAATAACTTTGTACATGATTACAGACATCAATATACTGTAAAGGAGATGCTTCATTAATATTAGATGCTGTATTTACAACAGAAGGCTGAGCCTTATCAGACTTAGTCAAATTAATGACAAAAGGGAGAGAGGAAGAGCGATCAAAAATTTTGTTTTGATTAAGATCGATAACAAAAGGCTCAGAAGAGGTGAGCTCCCTTGAAGAAGATCGTGGATATGTAGTACGTCCACTGACTGGAATGACTAGAGTATCGGGTCTAGCCTGAGAAGATGGAGGGGGTGGTGCGTCCACTGACAGGAATTATCAGCGAACTTTGTGGAGCTTGGGAAGATAAGGCAGTAGTACGTCCACTGACAGGAATTATCAGTGAGCCTTGTGAAACTTGGGCAGGTGATGAGGTAGTACGTCTACTGACAGGAATTATCAGTGAGTCTTCTTCAGTTGGTTTAAGAGACTGCGGATGAGTGATACGTCCTTTTACAGGAATAAAAAAGTGTCGACTTTTGATATCTCATCGTCGTTATCCATAGCTTGCAAGACTTTTGAATATTCATCTTTGTACATGCGAGCGTCATTGAAGTAAGCTTCGACTCCTTTAAATGGATAGAGATCTGCCACTTCTTTTTGAACCTCTCCATTATCATCAACATATTTGAAGCATTGATGAAGAGTCGAAGGAACAACATTATGTTCATGTAAAAATGGTCTCCCCAATAGAGCATTATATGAGCAACCATGATTGTCGATGATATAGAAAGTAACCTTAGTGCGAAGATCACCTATTTGAAATTTGAGACGAATCTTGCCTAAAGGCTCACTTTTTCCTTGATTGAATCCCAGAATGGTAGTGATAGTACTGGAAAACTATGCACGGGTATCTTCAGTGCATCTAGCATAGTTTTTGGCATAATACTGAGAGCAGATCCTGGATCAATCAGTAGACGATCAACCTTCATGGAATCGATATATCTGTATGATATAAAGGACGGTCATGTCGATTATCCTCTAGCAGCATATCGTCCTGCGTAAAGGTAATATTTGGAATTAATTCTAATACATTATGGCAATGAGAGACAGGTTCTGTTTCCAACTTCTTGAGGAGAGTTAGGCAGGTTTCTGCTTGCAGCAGTGCTTCACTCAGAGTTTCTCGAGTCTCCTTAGAGAGGCGTAAGAGCTCGAAGATTGACAATTTAGCTGGTGTATTGGCTAGTTGAGCCAATATATCAAAATTATAAGGCTTTTCAAGTCCTGTAGGAGATTTCTTCAATGGTTTGTCGAAGCGGACTTGTTGTTTGCCTTTGTCAGCTGCTGTTGGTTTAGAAGGAACTGTCTCAACAGGAACATTTGAAGGTTCTTCGTTAGAGACTGGTGTTGGAGCTATAACTGGAGGGACATCAGAGTTTCTTCAGGAATTTCAGCATAATCTTTTAGATATATTTTTCCTGACCGAGTTCCAGCAAGAACTTCGCCTTCAGGCTCAGGTTCAGGGTTTATCGAAACCATATTGCAATTCTTCATTTTGTTCTTGGTTATTTTGTGTTTGATGAGAGCTTCATTCCAGAAACTAAGGCCAACACAAGATTGATTATGTCTCATAGTGATGGCTAAAGGTGCTCGGAGTCCTTTGCCTGAGTTCAAACCAGGAGCAGTGGCTAGATCATAACCCATCTTCGCCATTAATTCACGAGATTGTGAACTATATAGATGGAATACATGCTTGTATCTATCTTCAAATTGAGGTACAACTTTTACCTCCGTAGGGGGTGAATTTCCTGCCAGGATGAAAGTAGGGGTTAGAGAAAGATTGGTTGTGATACTAGAAATCACGTTGCATGACTTAGTCTTCCCAGGCTTCTTTTTAGACAAAGGAGTCTTCCGAGGAGAAGAGGAAGACGTCTCGAACTCCGTCATTAAATCCGGGTGAATCAACATGATTTCTCCCTTCTTAGTTGTGACAGGAACAAGTCCTTCATTCTGTGCTGTTGGGATATTCACAACTTCGAGAGTTGCTTTGGGGATAGGAACAATCCTACTTTCCACCATTAAAGGAGAGAAGTCACCGAACTGCATTGAAATCACATTTGCTGTGACTGTCTTGTCTTTGGGTGTCAGTGTCACAGCTCCTGACTTAATCATTTCCTGGATCTTTCCTTTAATACATAGCAAGACCGGATTGTATGACTCAACATTCTATGATATGGACAGTACTTTGGATGATCCGTCTTATTGGCTTCATCAGGCTTTTTGATTTCTGGCAATTGAATCTTGTTACCTTTGAGCAAGCATTCAAAGATACCCTGAACATCGTCATCGTCAAAAGAATACTCTTCTTTCGGTCGAGGAGGTCTCTGTTGTTGATTTGTTGGAGCTGGGGTAGCTTGAGTAGTTTTTGTCTCCTGACTATTGCTCTGGAGATTAACTTCAAGAGCCTTTTTTTCTTTTCGATTATTGGGTCGAGCACTATTGCTAGCACTCTGATTTGATTCTTTGGGAGCCATTTGTACCCCCAGGCCTTTGAAGGTCTCAGCACTGACTTCGGCAGCTTTGGCACTGACGATGAATGAAGGCCAATCTTGGAACTGAGTGGACCCTGTCCACATGCTGATGATTGGTAAGAGATTTGACTTGCAAGTGTCGATAGTAACAGCATCGGGAGTTCCGAGAGGCATTTTGAGGGCTTCTCTTCTGAATCTTTCAATGAAGTCCTCAGTAGTTTCATTATTTTTCTGTTTAATTCTTATGAGGGCTGACATAGTCATGTCATTGAGCCCTTCATAGAACCGTTCAAGAAACATTTGTTTGAAACCGGCAAATGAGGTAATGCACCCATCAGGGAGACTTCTATACCATTCATAAGCCGTTCCTTTGAGACATCCGACGAATACCCGAGTGAGGAGGGCATCGCTTGGTTGTAACTGATCAGTCATTACTTCAAAGTGATTAATGAACTGACTTGGGGAGGTAGTCCCATCAAAGAAAGAGATGGTCGGAGGTTTGTATTTTGGTGGATACGATACTTGCTTCCATTCTATCGGATAAGGTTGCTTGATGCCTAACCTTTGTAAACCATCCTTCTGTTTGAATGCCTCAAATTGAGTTCGGAGATTCCTTAACTCTTCAGTAACAATTCCAGAAGATTGCGGAGTTGTAACTTGTTGAGTGTAATTGGAAGGAGGGACTGCAGCATATGTATCACCCCCAGCTCCGGACTGACTTGGAGTGGGTTGTACAGGAATATTAGATTGTACTCCCGGAATAGTAGAGGGTTCCGGGTTTGGGACAACAGGAGTATTTAATACCACTGGTGGTGCTGTTTGTTGTACTTGCTGAGTTTGATGCTGAGCTTGCATAAGAGTATGCATAGCATTCAATGTATCTGCCATAGCTCGCAATTGTTGTTCCAAGGAAGAAATCCTCTGTTCATGAGCTTCAGTGCTAGCCGAAGGTTCATGATTGCCGTCTACCATATAAGTGGTAATCGTTCGAGGAATAGACGATGAAACAGTCTGTTCTGAATCATCGCTGTGAGAGTCAGTATCTTTCTCGGGGCTATTTACGGGAGTCAATACTGGAAAGTTGGACTCTCCAAGAAAGTCCTCTGTGATCTCCGGATTATCAATTGGATGAGAAGAAGAAGAGACTCTGGTAGAGGCTCCGGTCCTGGATCGGGTGTCGAGGTAAACACCATCTTCAGAATCTGACATAGCATCAGATCGTATTCTACCCCCAATATTTCTGGAGGTCATGTTGACAGAAGCATAAAGAGGTTCATCTTCATCCAATATTGGTTCATATTGAATCCGTTCAAAAACAGATTGTCTTTTTGGTGAACAACAACACTAAATCACAACCCGAGGTTGGAAGTTGCAACCATGCTTTTCATGGCAAATATGAGCAATGTCATAGCCAGATGGAGTGTTGATTCTCCGTTTGTTTTGCAAATGTTCCCGGAGATCTGTAGGAACAGATTGGGAAGTATTTGAAGATAATTTCTGTGTAGAAACTTGTCTTTTATTCTTCTGTCTTCTCGATTCTTGAGTGTATAAAGATCGATTAATTTGAGCAACATAGTTCTTGGCATATTCTGCATCAGGGTCTAGTATACTTGTCTCAGTGGAACCGAGATGATTCTGGTTAAGCTTGTTACGAAGATCCGTAGGAGATATGACTTTGGTATCAGTCTTGGATACTTGTAATTTGCCTTTTTTAGATCAAGAAATTTTGAGAGAAGGAAGATGGACATTATTTCGACTAGGAGTCGGTAATAATCCATCTTTAGAGGAAGTAGCCAAAAGGCGTTTTTCTTTGTTTGATCTAGTAAAAGTACTAGTCAAATTAACCCCAGAGGTAAAGACCTTAGGAGTAGAGGAGTTGACTAAAGAGTCTTTCTCCTTGGTTGGCACAAGATGTGCAAGTTGAGGGGGAATCATTTGTATGTTCTATGGAAGAGAACCCCCAGCTTGATTTGAGAAACAGTCAAAGGACTGTATCGATTGGCATACGCTGACTTTAGTTTGGAATTCTGGTCATACGCTGCCTTTTTATTAGCATACGCTGGCTTTGGCTTAGCGTACGCTGCCTGCTGTTGGCTTTTGTTCGCTACCTTTGCCGTACGCTGCCCTTTGACTGCCATACGCGCAGAGTCATTAATGGCTAAAGAGCCGACTGCTGTCGTAAGAGTAGAGGGAGAAGAGACTTTGACATGTCCAGAGATGGTTTTCCTTGGATACGCTGACTTGGTTAAAGAACCCACTTTGTCAGCGTGACTAGGAGAAGCCACTGTTGCCGTGTTCAGAGAAGTCGAAGCATGCTTCGTTGAAGTTGAAGACGTGTTCTTGTCAGTGTGAGAAGTGACAGAAGCGTCTCGGGCTATCGAAGAAGACTTAGGGACATAGACAGAGCGTCCCTTCTTCTTGGCAGCCAGAAGAGCGGAGGAAGCAGTTCGGCCCTCCTTCGCCTTGAGCATTTCTTCGTAAGCAGATTGGTCGAATTGTACGACCATCGTCTTCTTCGTCGAGCCGATCGACGAAGTATCGCATTGAGTTGTTGCTATCTCGTTGGAGGAGACAACTTTCCCCAGCAGAGTCGCCAATTTGTTTTCCATAAATAAATTCACTTTATTTATTGTATTTCTGAGAAAATTACAACTATAGGAATCTAATCTAGAAGACGATTACTTTATCCCTTGGACGATGCGATGAAGAAAACTCGAACTTCGAAGAACTTGGACAGCAACTGGGCAATCTCTCTGTTCTCTCTGAATTGTCTGTAGTGTCTGATGAAGATGAAGAAACTCTCTTTTATAGAGTTCTAGATAACTGTTCTGAAGCATACGCTCAGTCAGTTACTTGACGTGTGCATAACTGCAGGGACGCGTGGCGAATTCTGGTGGAGACACATTAGAGTACGGTTGAAAGTAATGGAATATATCTAGGAGAGATTGGTGGCATGGATGCCACGTTGCACAACTTCTGAATAAGTGGGTAACTGAGTACAGGACACGTGAGAACGTGTGTTGACTGTACGTTGAAAATCATCCTGGATGCATTTGCTGTAATACACTGTCTTTGTTGAAGAAGAGTCATACGCTAGCTTTTGAAGGCACAAGTCTTGCACACGCCGACTTAGACAGTGTAGAGCCATATAAAGCTGATACGCTCACTTTATTGATAAGGAGTCGTATGGAGTCCATACGCTCATTTGATTGGCAAGGAGTCGTATGAAGTCTATACGCTCACTTGATTGGCAAGGAGTCGTATGGAGTCTATACGCTCACTTGATCGACAAGGAGTCGTATAGAGTCCATACGCTCACTTGGTTGAGCAAGGAGTCGTATGAAGTCCATACGCTCACTTGGTTGAGCAAGGAGTCGTATGGAGTCCATACGCTCACTTGATTGGGCAAGGAGCCGTATGCATTGAGAGAGTAGACACGTAGCTGTCTTAAATCTTCTCAAATACGCCATATCTTCTAATACTGACAAATATCTCTCGAGCATTGTGCTGCAGATATGATGGCTGACAGACTGTCAGAAATGACAGTAATGATGGCTGCTGAGCTGTCCTCGTAAGAGACAAAATCAATTCTCGAAAACCTATACGACGACTAATCTTCATAGGGCAGCTGTCTTTGCACGAAAGATGAAGTGTCAGATTCATCCTTCATTAAATACATGCTGTGCTGTCATCTCAAGAAATATTAAAATATTCACTGAGCATATGGCCTTTAGATGAGCATATGGCCTTGGCTGAGCGTATGGCCTTGAGCGTATGACTTTGGCTGAGCGTATGGCCTTGAGCGTATGACTTTGGCTGAATCTTATGTCAGCGTGTCATAATTTTTCACACCCTACACCCTACAGCTAGGGATCATCATTACGTTGAGGCATGTACCACTCCCTCAGCCATCTCGCATATGAAGGTTCGATCTGATTAAGATCCTCAGTATGAGCAGGAGGGTCAGAACTTCCGGTACTGGTACCTTTTGGCACAGACTTCTCCTTAATGGTGACTTCAATTTTTGGAGTTATTTCCTCCTTAACAGTCACCGATTCTCTTTTGACAAAAAGAGACGGTATCTCCTCCTTCACGACCGCCTCCGCTTTCAGAATGGATACTGCCACATAACAAGAAAAAGAAGCATCAGCAACACAAGCTCAATACTGGCGCATATAAAACAGCGACACATTAAAGTCTTGGCGCATCTCCATGCACATCGATTGAACCCCACCATGGCATATATACATGACCGAAGTCCATGCACGATGGAAGAAAGCTTTGGTGTATCATCATGACCTAAGTCCATGTGCATCAGCAAAGGAGGCTTCGGTGCATCATCAGGACCTAAGTCCATGCGCGTCAGCAGAGGAGGCTTCAGCACATCATCAAGACCTAAGTCCATGCGCATCAGCAGAGGAGGCATCAGCGCATCATCAGGACCTAAGTCAATGTGCGTTAGCTCCAAGAACCTAGGCGCATCTTCATGATGAGCTTCATACAGCTACACCCATGCACTTTAGCGGTGTTATTTAAAACGTGCAAAGAAATGTCAGTACGAAATCCTAAAGCAGCATACCACCCACCGATCACTTTTGGTCACACATCGATGTGCGTTGTCTCTACGGCTGGGGACTCCATGACGTCGGCCCAACGGGCTTCTTGCCCCTGCCTCCGCCAGCACCGCCACAGGGAGTCTTGGGGGATATCTCTCTAAAGCTAGGGCTTTTTCGAAGAAGAGAAAAGTTCTAAGGAGGAAGAAAGAAAGTAGAAAACTTTCTTTCATCAGCACCTATTTATAGGCTCTGTCACGCGCGTGAACCGATGAGACGTGACGTCAGCAGCAGCCGCTTCGGGTCTCATGAAAACGACGGCTCTATATCTTCCAAAAAGATCATTATTATCACTTCGCAAAATAAGGCGTTATCTTTTTGGACATTTAAAATCAAGAAGAACATGCGCCAATACGCATACGCGCCAAGCGGCCATGCGTCCAGACATGGTATGCGCCTAGGACATCTACTATCCATACTTTTTGTTCAAAGTATTCTAAAACTTGACAAAAAGTTTTGAAAACTTTGAAGGAAGTCTTGTAGAGGCATGGAAATTATGGGCGCATCAAGGACTAAAACTCTTATGCGCTCCAAAATGGCATGCGCCCTAAAGCGTCACGCACCACAGAATGTTACGTACAGAGGAATTCAAAATAAAAAACTCGCACAACAAAGGGAATAGAGATATAAAATTGGACTTTTATTGCATATGGGAGTCTATTACATGTCCAAACTCTTTGTAACGAAGAAAACTCTACTACAAAGAAGAAAGCCTAAACTACATCTAGGTGCATCACTTCGCAGTCGCATCACCCTTACGTTTCAGTGTAGGCGCATCACTTTTTCTCGTCAGAGCAAATCACTTCTTCGAGTGCTTCGGCCAATGAAGCATTTATTGAGCAGAATGTGGGTTAGAAATAAATCCAAACCCGGTGGCTCTTCCAGCATAACAAAAATTGAGGCACGTCGACCATGATTTTTGGATGTAATAGGCACCCAATATCATATTGTAGAAGAACACTACCGACAAGGAGTTCAAACATAAGCTGTTGTGTCAATAGCAAACTCGGCACATCCTAGTCTTCTGAAGGAGTTCATCATCAAAGCTTTTTCGAATGAAGAGATCTGCAGCCCACAGCGCAGTGTCTCGCCAAGGAGTAGGACCGGTCGAGTTCATCTCTATTTGAGAAAAAAAATGAAATGAGAAGAAAACTTCTCTTCACAAAACTATTTATAGGCCGAGGCAACTCGTACCCATACGCCAAGTGGCAATCTCTCTAAATTAAGTGCAATGAACTTGCATTTATGGTGATAAATCTATCCTTTCAAATTCAGCATCAAAGAAGTCAGTAATGCCTCAAAAAAATTCACAAAGACTGACCAATGAGTATGCACCACGCGACAGATGAGATCGTTAGCTCCATGCGCCCCGTAACAATGCATCCAGTGGAGCACAGAATAATACGCCCAGAGGAGGATAGAACAATGTGTCCAGTGGAGCACAAAATGATGTGCCCAGTCAGGCTCATCACCCATTAAGCATTTAATGCTCTGTGACAGAGTTGGCAGCACGCTTCCCGAAGACTGAACATTTGACAGCTTTGACAAAAAACGAAGAGTCGTCGACGTCAACTTCATCATTACTTATTCTGTCGGTTACAGCTGTGTTCCGCCACGTGGCCGACTGATCACTCGTATGCGCCTTTACTTTCATGCACCCAAAGTTCTGCATGTGCCTCAAAAGCCATGCGCCCCGACTTATTTCTGATCTCAAAAGATAGAAGTCAAGTCCCTGCATATGCCTCCACCACCATGTGCCCGAAGCTCTGCATGCGCCTCAAAAGTCATGCGTGCAGACTTGTTTGTGACTTCTAAAAGTCATAGACCAAGTCTTCCCATGCGCTAGATCCTAGGCGCATCCTAACAGATCACTCTCCACCAAATCCGAGATCTTTGAGACATAGACACTTACCACGTGTCATTTTGACTCAGTTCTGCCTACGATGGGTGCTAACCACCCGAGATCTCAGCAACAACCGAATCTCCAACTGCCACGTGTCAGCTCCACCGTAGGCCAATAGTACAGCTCAAACAGATTCATCATGAACTTCGGGGCACATCATTCATGCACCCTACAACATCAGCCACGTGGCATCCCTACGTGCAAGCTCTCCTGGCGCATATTGCATATGCACGCATAAGCAGATCATTCTGCTGCCTATAAATAGAAGGATCATTCCTTTATCCACACACCCAGACGAAGACAAAAAAGGTCCAATCCTACAAGTAAAAAGGCCCAGAGCTTCTACTTGTCGAGTATTCGTCAAACGCTCCGGCATCCCGACCAACCCAGACCTTCAAAGAGTTCGAGATCGTCGTCAGATCGTCAACGGAGTCAAAGTATTACCACTCGCTCTATCGACATAGTTCCTATACAAAAACAAAAGTGTACTCCTAGGACTATGTCAAAGTCCTACATTGTACTCTATTCTGTTTGTAATTAAACATAAAGTTCAATACAAGCATGTTGTTCTCGTTTTAATGCCGAACATCTGTATGAACTACAGTAGTGAATAGTATGTGTGTTTACAGTTAGGTAGAAGTGTAATGGTGTTAATGTAGTCCTAGTAGCAACTTCCTGTGTATGTGCCAGTAGTATGGCATGTATAAGTATAAGGGTGTACCATGAGGTAAGAGTAGTATTTACTATAGGACGTTGATAAAAGGGTTATAGAGTGGTAGCAGTAGGAAACTCTGCAGGTCAGTATGAGGGAAATTTTTTTGTGTATTTAGAGAATCAAGAGAGGGGTTCAGTTAGTTAGAAACCACTTTGCTAGGTAGGTGTCCATGTGCAGCAGGTAGGTGTATCCTGTGTAGACAGAGTAGGGGTACACATGTGTTGTCTAGTGGGTATGTATCCTGTAGGGTTGTAGTAGGTCCTTATGTCTGTGCACAGATACCTTTGTGTTGGCCCATGGCCTAAATGGTCATACCTGATTTTGATAATCAATGACGACTTAAGTCGATACGTAAAATACACAAACTGCTACTAATGTTTCAGGTTGCTGAAATCAATATCAAAGAATGTACTTCATCTATAAAAAGCTTTCCAGTTATCATCCAAAAGCAATTGTATCGGAATCCAGATTGAGTCATCTTTTATATTTATTTTGTATTTTACTTTTATTGAGTTTAAAAAATACAAATGTAACATCGATCGGGGTATTACTAGCTTAGGTTATCTCCCAGTCCATCTATCCATAAAGCCTACCTATATCTCAAATCTACAATATCCAAATAGCCCACAAAGCCTATGCAATTTGGACCCAAAAATTCTATTCTGGATTGACAGAATTCTGACAGAACTATGACCGAGTTCGGTCTAAGAATTTTGAAAAGTAGTTCCCTCCAAATCTGCATCCAACGTTCGTTTGCGGGATCTACGTATCCAAAATCTGTCCGAGTTTGGTTAGAAAAAATATTATAAATAGAGAAGAATTTATTCATTTCTAATCACTCATCCACTGTTCTCTTTATCTATTCCTAAAGTGTTTTTTTCCAGTGATCTAAAGCTTTCACATTTTACCTATACTTCTCTTAGCCAAAGCCAGTAACGTCTTGTTCAATTTAGAGTATTTGGTTTACAGAGTTGTGAAGAGGTTGCAAGTCAAAAAATATCTTAGTTTTCAGAGTCGGTCATGCGCTCGTCACTAAGCACGGTATTGTGAAGTCGGTCGTGCACTTCTCGCCAAGCACGGTGTGGTAAAGAGATGGCAAGCTCTTATTTGGCTTGCAAATAGTGGATTAATAGCGGACAAGAGTACTTGTGACTGGATTAGTCTTCTCAGAGGGAAACTAGTATATATCGTGGTGTTCACTGAGTTTGATCTTCTTTCTCTTACTATAATTTAAATTATTGTCTCTTTATTCCTGTCATAGATTATAACTGTTCATTTTTAATTGGTGATTATTTTTGTTGCACTCGTACACATTCTATTCATCCTCCCTTTAGAGGTGCTCAACGGTCCTACAATTAGTATCAGAGCGGGTTATATTCTTATATAACACACTAGAAAGTATATATGGCAGTCGTGAAATCAATATTCAACGGTTAAGGACAATCTACAAATAGACCCCTGCTATTTGATGGAACAAACTACACTTATTGGAAAATACGAATGAGTTTCTTTCTAAAGTCTCTTGAATTTGATCTTTGGTCTATAGTTATTGACGGTTATAAGAAACCGACACCAATAGTGTTTGAAGGTGTACTTGTAGACAAGCCACACGACAAATACACAGACGAAGAAAAGACAAAGGCTAGTCTAAATGCATATGCCATCAATGCACTATTCTGTACAACTAACAAGATGTAGTTTAATCGTGTTTCTACCTGTACTACGTCTCATAATATTTGGGGACTTCTTGTGGTAACTCATGAAGGTACTTTCCAAGTGAAGGAATCCAAAATCAGCAGACTAATACAGAAATATGAATCATTTAAGATGAAACCCGACGAGTCAATTACACAGATGTTTACTTATTTTTTAGATATTACTAATCCTTTACAGTCTCTTGGTAAGGATTACAGTAACCATAAGAAGATCAAAAAGGTGCTATGGGCTCTAACCAAAAATTAGAACCCGAAGGCAACTGCAATAATTAAAGGAAACGATCTTATCACAATGACTTTGGAGATACTTGTGGGCAAGCTGATGACCCATGAGTTGGACCTACAAGAATTTGAAGAAGCAACCCCCAAAGAAAAAATTATTGCCTTCAAAGTACAAGCCAAAAGAGTTGCAAACAATGATTCTGACAAAGAATCATCTAGTGGTGATGAGCAAGCCCTGCCAGTAAGGAACTTTAGGAAATTCTTAAAGTTTGAGAGATGAAATCGAAAGAAAAAAGGCCTCTACGAAAGCAATGAAGAAGAAACAATATATTTTGGATGCAAGAAGTCAGGACATATGAAGAAAGACTGTCCGCTGTCAAAGAAAAGTAGTTAATATGATAGATCAAGATCAAGCAAGAAAGCTACAACTGGTCGAAAGTATGCAAACACAAGCATCTGACATAAAAATGATGCCAATAAATGAAAAGAAGATGACAGACCCTGCAGCACTGCTAATTTCTGTCTTATGGCATTTGATAAGGTATCATCTAACCCTCTATATGATGAATTTACTTTCGATAAGTTAGAAAATGCCTTTAGCGAACCACTTGAAAACACATAAATGTGTTAGACAAGTATAAGCAATCTCGCAAAGAGGTTAAGGCATGCACAACCAAAATAGCAAGATTTTCTAATATTCTCGAAGATATTAAAGAGACATCTACTACCGGTAACACGGATGATATAGCCAAGCTCAAAGTAGACTATCATGAGGCTATTCTTACCATCGAAAAGAAGAAAAAAGACTATGTCAAAAATACAAGAGCTTTATGACATAGAGAAAAAGAGGCACTTAGTCACAGAGCAAAGACTTGTTTATATGACTGCTAAATATGATGAGTCTTGTGCGGTCTCTAAAAAGTTAGAGATCAAGTTAGGCAAGCAGGCCATCTCTGTGACACAGTCTAAGATTAGTCCTAATGCTAAGCATACATCTAAGAGGACTAAACCTCAGATAGCACGCAAGAAACATGTTAATAATAATTGTGCTTTCACTTATAGGTTTTTGAAGAAGACACAAATGCACGTCAACACAGAAACAAGAGCACTTTTTCAAAACTTACTTGCATGTACTGTGGTACTTACGGGCACATATCACAGTATTATCTAGCAAGAAATCTTGTTGACTATCAGATACTTGTTTGGATACCTAAAACTAATCAAAATATACCCTTCAAGAAATGGGTACCACTCGATAGCGGATGTTTGCGGCATATGACTGGTGATGCATCTTTGTTTGCTACGCTATCGATGAAGAAAGAATGATACATTTCCTTTGGAAATAACTTGAGAGGTAATATAATTGGAAATATCACTGTTGGTAAGTCTCCTTACCCAGTAATAAAATCCATTTGTCTAGTTACCCGTCGGCCCTAAAACTACTATTGTGACCTTCTAGTCATTGGAATTTGAAAATTATTAGAACGGTACCCTTGATCAAAACACCAACCTACGAGACTATCTATTCTCAAAAGAAACAATTATTATGAGCCTCTAATTATTTTCTCGTGATTTTGCGATAACTAGCAACCTTATGCCTTACCCCAACCCTTACCCGACCAAGCCCTGCAGTTTAGACATGAGATAGATAGACAAAGTAAGGACAAACATTTATCATGACTATGATAGACACCCATCCCGAGATTAGGGATCCAGCAGGTATTATTTTAGTTATACAATTTATTATTAAGACACGACTTAGCTGTTAAAGATCTTTTATATGATGTGCCTTGGAGTTTGTGACCCCTCATCGATAACTCTCGTATACTAGGAAGAGTGGATCATTCTATTTTATCGACTCGTGTATCGTTGTAAGCAATCGTTTCCATTTATTAGAAATTGGGGTGCGATCCTCGAATTTGATTCATATTTATCATATCATATTTTCTATTACATCATATAGTATTCTCCAAAAATCAAAAGTCAAGGTACGATATTACGACTTTGATTTCCTAACTTCATTAATCATAGAATCATGCCTTGGTGTAATTACTAGAAAGTAACTTTTGGAGGGTATAGGTTGTAAATCCTTCTAAATTTTAGGATTTACTAGATTACCGATTGATTAGGATAAGTTGGTTCCCTCTAGGAGGATAAATTAATCCCACTTGAACGCCCACTTTCTATCTAGGTCATTTGGTGTCCTTGACCGTGACATTGCTATTCGGATCACGAGATCAGTTGTTACCTTCCAACAAATTTCACATACAAGACCTAGATGAGCCCACCTTCATATAGGCATATTATGTCCCACTAAAACACATCCCTTTGTACACTATTTACATGATACGACTTTCATGTCAAAAAGACTACCGATAATCCTTACCATAACACCGATGTACTTTCTGACTGCAATTAGAGATCCAACCTTGACTAAAATCTTGTGGCCCAATATATGGTTGTGAACTACTCGAAGCCCTCTACGCACATGTCACTAGTGTGCCACTCAATAGAGGTCCCTTGTGCTACTTAAACCCAAAAGTCACAAAAGGCATATTTTTGGGCTTAAGGAACCTAGTTAACCAACTTGACTGTCTAGTAGCTCAACCACTTGAGTTGGAACCTATTCTACATTATCCTAACCTAATAGGGATGGTTTAAATTGATTCTACGAGATTTTGTCCAGCCACCGTAGATTAAAATCTAAGGGTCATGCAATCAAAGAATGAGTCCAAATAGGGAACCCATTAAGACTCAATTAAACCCATTCTTGCCTATAGCCATATTGGACTATAAAATCAAATCTTATAAAATAGGTCCCTACATATATTATATATAGTCTCCATCCCTTGGTCCACTAATCCTCCTCCCGTAAATCCCTTAACAGTATCTCTTCGTAACCTATATTACAAGATGAATGGAACCCGTTTGCATCAATTTGTTTCCGATTATGCTTGACCCAGACCTCTCCTACTGCCTTGAGAAGACATAGAGCAATCACATAGAGCATTGTCTTAGATATGCCATTTATTGTTAAGACATTAGTTGATAGTGGAGCAACACCCTTAATAGTTTAGTTGTCCTGCTTAATATAGTTAACCCGTCATTTCCTAGGAAAATACCTAGAATTATTAGTTAGCAGTATTATCGCAAAGTGCTACCTTTGACGCCATTAGTAGCCATATAGAGTTTTTTATGAGCAGAAAGTTAGGAATTTAGCATTCAAGGTATTTTTTGGCAGACTATAGAAGTCGTTACCCTCGACTATAATCTTGCATAGGCCGTAAGAAGAGTTAACACGACACCCTTGATTCGTGTGTCATTAAAACTTGCAGATTTGAGAATACAGGAATGTAATATACAACCACTTCTCCCAATTGCTCAGAAATCACTGTACGAGCTCCCGACATAATTTTTCTCCGTATTGTATATCATTTCTAGTTGTAGTGCGGTTATTCCAACAATTAAGGTAATGGAGATCGCAACCTTGAATTCTTCAAATCCATCCTACTATAGAATCGTGTCCTTGTTTAAGTCGGTGATAAGATTTTCAGGTTATATAGATTCCAAGCCTCTGTAGAACGTAGGATTCTTGAATTAGCAAATCATTGGGATAGATTCACACTAATTAAAATAATAAACAGTGGTTCATAGAGTCCACTCCTTTCTGTATCACCTGATGACCTCTACCGTGACTTTGATATTTACAGCACAACACTAGCTTGTTCCTTTCCATAAATTCCATACTCATGAACTAGACCAGCCAAACCACACACATAACATACATGTTCAACACAAATGTACATTTCTATGCTCCATTTTAATTACCCCATATATATGACACCAATTTCCCTTAAAATAAACCATAAATGACCATTTTCTTTCCAATTGATCTTAACCATGCAACGTCGACACATTCCCTTAAACAAACTAAATGTCCATGATCCATGCAAGACACATCACATCGATGACATATGCTTTTCACCCTAGCAAGCACATGCCTCCTACACAAAACCAAACACCAAACCCGCACACACTGGTCACTATGACATAAAGAATTTAAACCTTTGAAATGACACGTTCTAGTTATATTCAAGCCATAGATTCCTACTACCTTGTTGAAGCGTAATCCCTATAGGAATGAGGTACGTCCTCTTAAAGAAGTTATTGACCACGAACGTCATGACAATATCTAGGCTCACATAGAATCCGTGGCTGTGGTCAGAACTGTCCAATATTCTTGTGTCTCTCCTTAGAAGTGTCTTTCTCAGAAACCTTGTAACGACGATTATCATGGTTAACGAACTTCTGTAAGTTGGATAGAGTCTTGAATCAATGATACCACATCTTGTAGAATATAGAGTCAACTTGGATTCCTGTAATGATTATCTCCTCCTTTGTTTCGAAAATTGAGTTACGATTTGACGTACCCGCCTCCCTTGTATTAAATCCCGTAATTTTTACACGTTTATATATTAAAACTTATTTTAATTTCGAGGACGAAAGTTTTTTAAGTTGGGTAGGATGTAAACCCCTAAATTATTTTATATAATATTTTATATATTTATTTTAAATGTGATTATGGTATTCCTATTTAGTGAGCAATTATAGGATATTTTCTGTAAAATATCACTAGTCACTTAATGAAGGCAAATTTTCAGTTAGATATACTTATTGAGTAATTGGAAGGGTGTAGATTTTTAGGAAATTTTTAGTAAAATTTTAGAATAGTTATTGATATACACATGTATATAATATATATATATATATATATATATATATATATATATATATATATATTATGGTTATAGAATAATAATGATAATAAAATTATTAATTAAATATCTAGAGTTATTTGGTTTTATTAGAAATATTAAGATGTATAAGAGTACAGAAGTGCATATATAAATAAAGTTAAATATAAATATATATACAAATAAAAAAAAGTAAGTTTGATTTCACTATTCACGTGAACAGTGAAATCCTTGGCCCGACCCCCTTCACAGGCTTCATCCGCAAAAAAACTCACAGGGGTTTTGATTCAAAAACCTTAAATGGTTAATCCAAACTAGGTTTAACTTTATTTGCTAAGGAGGATTAGGAGATTCCCTATGATCCTAAAGCTCAATCGATTGGGTAATCTCATCCGAATTCGAATAATTCTCAGATTTGATCGGATACGTTCATATATACCAAGCGATAAGAACCTTGAGAAAAACCTACAAAAATCTCCACAAGACCGACCCAGATCCCTCGTCGACAATCCCTGGCCTTGGGCGCGCCTACTCGATTGCCTGCATCTCGCCGTCAACCGCCGTGTCACCGGAGCAGCCTAACTTCCTGACCGAGAACATGGCCGACATCGTTCAGAAATGACCCAGGTACCCTACTTCATCCCCAAGTTCTTTTGTGTATACTGAATCGTTTTCACTTCTTCGAAGTTCTATTAGAAGCCCATATAACCCTCTTCGAATCCCTCAAAGGGATTTGGATATAACCCTCTACATCGTTGTAGAACTCGATGCGAAGTCGGCCAAAAACTGCTCAAAAGACAGAGTATTAGGCTGTCCAAAACCCTAACTTGGAAGCCAAAATTTGAACTATATATTAGGGTTTTTCAAAAAATAATTCAAGAAAGTTGTTGACAACATATACAGGATTGAAATCACTTTTGTAGTTCCTGATTTCATTAATTCAGTGCAAAGATATTCAATGTTAAAGTTAGAGAAAAACTGTTGTTAAAAAATATTAAAATTCAGAGAACTTTTCCCGATACGGCGTGCGTCCCGACAAACCGGGCGACGTGGTCACAACCCATAAGCATCGAAAGACGCGTATAGATATTTTCGACATGTGGGAACTGACAGAACTCGATGTCGTTGCGTGTGCGTGACGAAATCAGTGCGTATCCGTCAAGATACCCCTGTATCGACCCTTTGCAAATTAAGCCATAACTTCGTGTACAATTGTCGGTTTAAGATAAAAATTGTGCCAACAGAACCATATCGAAATTTTGGTCATGTGTGCTAAGTTTATTCCGATTCTGAGAAGTTCAACCGGAACGCCTATTTGGCGGGCTCACGACCCGATCCAACGGACGAAATTGTACACGGCTAGCCAAAATCCAACTTTGGACATATGTGTAGGACCGTTGAGCACCTCTAGAGGGGGGATGAATATAGTGATCACCAATTAAAAATATTAAGCAGTTATATATTATGGAAGATAAAAAACGGTAAATAAAATACGGTAAAGTAAGAGTCAAGAATTCAAACTCAGTGAACACCACGATGTATACTGGTTTCCCTCTGAGAGGACTAGTCCAGTCGTGAGTACTCTTGCTTGCTGTTAATCCACTATGGCACAAGCTTTAACTGAGCGCTTGCAACTCTTACAACACCGTACTTAGCGACAAGTGTATGACCGATTTCACAACACCGTGCTTGGTGACGAGCGCATGACCGACTCCAGAAGGCAATTGGAAAACTAGAACATTTTCTGAATACAGCCTCCGATACAACTCTTCAACACCAAACTCTAGATTAAACAGAAACTGTACTGATTTGGCTAAGAGTCGTAAAGGCTTAGATATGAAAGTAAAAATCTCAGAACGCTTTAGATAGAGAAGAGAAGAGATAAAATTGGATGATTGAAATGAATGGTAATCTCAACTCTATTTATAGTATTTTTGGAAAATCGAACTCAGGCAGAGTTCGGATGCTAGAATTTTACATACGAACATTGGATGCAGATTTGGTGGGAACTGTATTTCGAATTTACCCAGATTAAACTCGGACCGAACTCGGACCGAACTCGGTCAGAGTTCTGTCAGAGTTCTGCTGGGTCAGAACAGTAAGAAATGGGCCAAATTTGCATAAGCTTTGGTCTTTTTAGAATTGTAGATTTTTGGGATACGTAGGTAGGCTTATTTTTTTTGTGGACTGAGAAAAACCTGAGCCAGTACCGTTCCGATAAATCTCACATTTTTCCTATACTCAATAAAAGGAAAAATATAGAATAAATGTAAAAACTAATAGCCCATTTGATGATGCCTTTCTTTTGACATTTGAGCAGACTTATTTTTTATTTTTCCTTGACGTAGAACCCCCGATACAAGGCCCCGGATAGGTCGTTAGGCGGTTCAGAGAAATCTTCTTGTATTATGCCGTCTTTGGCCCATCAATAATTCTTCGTTGCATATGTCTTGGTTTGATCATGCTTACTGCTTATCTGCAAGTACATGTTAGACGAACAAAACAATATGATACAGTATGATACAAGCATAGCAATATGATATAGACCATTTATGCTAACTTTATAGGACAATTGTAACGCCCCAGTCCCAAAATACTTAGGACTAAGTACATAGACATGCTAGCTGTGTACCTACGAAGTATACTCTAATGTATGAAACCTCCGTATGTATACATAAGCTGTAAAATATAGTAAAACCATGATAACTAAATCTCATCCATAAATAAGAAGAAAGGATTTATAAATCAACTCATGAATTATCATGTATACAATCGTTGCGCGGAGACAAATCCACTACCAACTAAAAAGAGAGAAATACATGATAACAGAATTTTGTCGAGCGATGCGAAGACGATCCAAGTGTAATCACCTCAGAAGAAGAGAGAAAAACATGGCCATGGATAGAGCACCTGCGAAACATCACAAAGCACACCTGGAGAGATCATCAGGTCCTCAGAGGGACGTAACAAGATACAATAAACAACATGCCATATAGATAATGAATATAAAATATGCCACAAATAAAAATAAATGACAAGACGCCAATAAGGTAATCTAACCATACTAAAGTGAACATGCAGTTAAAAACAGACCTTTCGTCGCATGAGTCCTGGCTGTAAATAGGATCTAGTATAGTCCCCACTTGGGCACCAGTGACCTAAGCGCATGACGTTCAAAAACAACAGTGGCCAACCTGAGGGGGTCATCATACCCGTATCTCCAGCGGAGCTTTCGGGTTACAAGAGAATGTGTAATAGAAGCCCATACGATAAGGAAATGTTCTCCCCACCCGATGTACCTATCTAGGTCGCATCCGCGATCATGTACCTCTACTAACTGCTAAGTCTTTTAACATGCCTCTATTAGCAGTTAGACCTAACGTATGCGCACGGGTGATCAGCCAACATGCAAGGACCTCTACATGCTACTCATCTCACACATACTCGTAGTACAACTATGTCGAGGCATATGCGATACACTACAAACGGTAGTCCTTTAATTCTAAGTCCATATGCAATCAAAGGATAATAACAAAGTACAGCTAATATCACTGAACAGGAACTAGATCAGGAACTGTAACAATGGTACAGCTAAAAGAACTAGAAATAATATACAGTGATATGCAATAAATAAAATATAGACTAATTTATAAACAGTAAATTATGGCAAGGTATCTTGCCTGAGGTTATGTGCAAAAGAAAATGATCCAGTAGCTCGAACCGTCAAATAAACGAATCAAGAAAAGCCAAATCTCACAGATGACTCCGGATGCTGCAACAAACATCACGAACGAGTTTGAAATAAAAGATATGCCTAGGAAACGCCAGTCCAAAAGTCAAATTCTGGAACATAGGCAAATTCGTAATTTTGGGTCAAAACGATGTCTGCCGTTGGACCCGTTTTGCACCTAAACACATGCCAATATCTACGGTCTCTAAAGTCGTCCAACTACGTGTGTACAGATTTGTTTTGATGAGACTAACCCAATGGTATGTCCAATTTTGGATTCCGATGGGCCGTGCACAAAATTGCCTGTTGAGTGGGATTAAGGGCTCGCCAAAATAGCGTCCAGGTCAACCTTCTCAGAATTGAACCAAACTTGACACACAGGACCAGAAAAATGATACGGTCCTGTTGGCACAGTTTCGTGTCGATACGACGAATGTGCACGAAGTTATGGCCAAGTTTGTAAAACATCGATACGGGGGTATCTCGACGGATACGCACTGATTTCGTCGCGCACACGCAACGAAATCGAGTTACGTCTATTCCTACACGTCGACAACATCTATACGCGCCTTTCGATGCGTATAGTGCACGACCACGTTGCCCGGTTTGTCGGGGCGCACGCCGTATCGGGATATTTTTCTAATTTTTGAAAACAGAATTTACAATTTTTTGAGAACTTTAACTACGTGTAACTTTTTATATATTAGATGAAAAGTAATTCCAGAGGGTGCATTACAATCTCGGTTATGTTGTCTTTGACTGTCTTCAATTAGTTTCTACCAAATCTTAAAGTACAGAACGAAAATTGGCCGACAAGTTGGTGTTTTAAAACAGTTTTTAATGTTCCAGAAAAGTGGTTTCTCTCCAACTTTGTCTCGATTCTTCGAGCAAGTTGGATGGCCATGTTGAAATCCACCTAGGGGATATCGAAGGGAATAATGAGGGCTTTCTATGCGAGTTTACGGATCTAAAAACAGATTTGAATTGAGAGAGGAATCGTACGGTAAAGTTGGGTACCTCCATGTTCTTCACTTTTGTTATTGTTGCTGCCGTTGCTGTCGCTGTTGTAGAAGCATGGAATTTCAGGACCAGAAACCCTATGCGCCTAACATTACATGTGCCCGGGAGCTCAGATGAAGTACTTGGCACAGCAAAACAGCAAAAGCATAGACATTAAAAGAAGATTTTTTTATTTCATATAAAAGTCTATTACATGTCTAAAAAAGGCTGTACAAAGGAGAACTTCTACAAAAAGAAAAGACCCAAAGTCTACAGCCAGGCGCAGCAACTGCCATGCGCTCTCAGTTAGGCACATCTCTTCGGTGTCTCAGCCAGGCGCATCTCTTCGACGTCTCAGTCAGGCACATCTCTTCAAGAGTCTCAGTTATGTGCATCATGAAGTCTCAACATATGCGTCTTACTTCGATCCGATCAAATGCTTCGACTAATAAAGCATTTATTGAGCAGAACGAGGGTAGGAAATCCCCCCTAGCTGGAAGAGGAGAGCACCACAAATTTGTGGCTAAAGGAGCAGCTTTCAACACAACCAGAATGGGCAACACCCACTCTAGCAGGTGGAGGAGCTCTCCCAAAGCCCAAGAAAGATGATCGGAGCACCGTAATTCCGATCTGCGGCTCTTCCAGCATAACGGAGACGAGACTCGAGCATCCCGATCTTTGGATGCAATAGGCACCTTTCGTCTGCCTCAGAAGCCCTCAACCCTGACTTTTGGATGTAACAGTCACCTTCACGAGTGCATAAATGAAGACAAGTCATCGCATCTTCATCAACTGGAGCATCTCGTCAACAGAATGTGCTCGAGCAAACAAGTTCATTCGGGAGGACGTGAGAGAACGAGAAGCAAACTCTCTCCTTGCCACTATTTATAGGCCGGGCAAATCAAACCCATGCGCCAAGTGGCTGGCTCTCCGAATCCCGTGCAATAAATTTACATTAATGGTGATAAACCTGACGCTTCGAATTCAAGCAAGTCAAAAACGGCTATTTAAAGCACTCGAAGAATGTAACAGTAGGACCAATAAAGTCGCGTCATGCAAACGGATGCGTCGGTCAGACCGCGCATCATACAGATGCGCCCAAGCACCAAGCGCCTCATAAGGATGCGCCCCACGCGCCCCCATGTGCCTAGTGGAACGCAGATCGACGTGCCCACTCAACAGCCCATCACCCGTCAAAGAACATTAAATGCAGCCGGTCCCCGAGGACTGAACAGTTGACAGCTTTTTCAGAAAATGAAGCGTCGCTGACGTCAGCATCATCATTACTTTCCTCCGATGGTTACAAGTTATGTGGCCGCCCAACCATTTCGCATGCGTCTCCACAGCCATGCGCCTGAATCTCTGCATGTGCCTCAAAAGTCATGCGCCTCAAACTTTTTTCTGATCCTTAAAGACAGAAGTCAAGTCACTACTGATGTCCCGTATGCGCCTCAAAAGCCGTGCGCCCCGACTGGTTTGTGACTCCTAAAGGTTACAAGCCAAAGTCTTCTCATGCGCCCAATCCCAGGCGCATCCTATCAGATCACTCTCCACCAAATCCGAGATCTTTGAGCCATGGACCTACGACACGTGTCCTTTGAATCGATTCAGCCTATAAAGGGGTGCTAATTGCCCAAGATCTCAGCAACTGAAAGATCCTCTCCATTGCTATATGTCAGCTCGACCGTAGCCCACAAAGGCAACAGGAAGTGTTCAACTCCTCAATCAGAGCGCATCGTCCATGCGCCTCCATCAGCAATCACCACGTGGCATCCCCACAAACTGGCGCATCCTACATATGCGCGCATGAGCAGCCAGCCTGCAAGCTATAAATAGAGGGGTCATTTTCTTCTTCCACAGACATCCACGAACACACAGAGGGACATCCACAAATACACAGAGAGATATACCGACAGACAGAGACCTACACATAGTGTGAGAGGCAGATACAGACACTTAACGTCTTCTTCCTCTCTGCAAGCTCCAGCACCCAGAGCAAATCAGACCTTCAGAGAACCGAAAACCATCGTCAGATCGTCAACGGAGTCAACGCATTACCACTCGCTCCATCGGTACAAGGGATCCAGATAAACAAAAGTGTACTCCTAGGACTACATCTAAGTCCTATATTGTAACACTGTTCTGTTTGTAATTCAAATTTGCAATCAAAAGATTTTAATGGCAAACAAGCTGGCGACTCTGCTGGGGACCTCTTTCTCCTCCACCGAGAAAGCTGTGTCGCAATCCGACGACGTGAAGGTGGGCTCCTCCCACAAGATGTTGGTCGTACGCCTCAATCAACAGGCGTATGAGGAGTTCGTCTCTGAAGGCAGCGCAAGTCCTTCGAAGCGGCTGCCAAAGCCGAAGAAGACTCGTAAAGTCTGGGTGCGCAAGGTCGAGGCCCCGGGCACCACCACTGAAGGGGATGCGCCGATGTAGTCCATCCTTCTCGCTGACGACCTCAGCAGCCAGGATGCGCCTACCGGTGCAGTGCATCTTTCGGGAAAGCATGGTGCTGACCACATTTCTCAGCCATCTCCTTCTCAAACAAGGAAGATGCGCCGACGTAGCAAGGGCACAACTAATGCCCTGTGCATCACCTCTGATGCGCCACAGAAGGCCTCTGTCTTTGACAGACTCACTCGCTGTCATGGCGAAGAAAATTTAGACTCTGAGTACTATGCACCCCAGTGGGCTGGTACGAAGAAGTCCAAGGTAGCACGGGCCATGCGCCTCAAACGTGCTATGCCGACAGCAAACCAGAAGCATGCGCTCACAATCATGCGCGCTGCTGATGGTAAGCTTTATAAGGTCGACTCGGGTGCTTCTGTGCCAGAAACGAGCCGACCTTCAAAGTCCTTGTCTTACTTGGGCGCATCTGCTGCGTTCATAACCAAGTCGAGCAAGGCAAACCCTGTGGTCTTGAACTCCCGCGCCTCCATTGGTTGTGCGTCTGAGGTTCGTTCAAGTCACTTTAAATGTTGTTCCTCCTCTACTGATCTGAGCGCATGTTTTGCGTTGGATCAGGGGGCACAACATTCACTTGACCACCCCGGCGCTTGGCCTTACCATGCGCCTGATGGGGGTGCGAAGGTGGCACTCTCCTCCAATGATTTGCGTAATGTGATCAGTCACAAGCGCCGATCAGGAGAGTTGACTGACAAGCACAATACGCCCTTCACAGGGCACACCTGTACTGTAGTCACCATCAACTGTTGTTGCAAAACAGCAGTCCCACCACTAAGGCAGTCGGTGTTCCAGCGGCTGCAATCATCAATACCCCTCCGACGTCGCCTCGGAAAGAAGGTGTCAATTGAAAAAGAACCAGAACTAATGGTTGCTTCATGCAACGTAATCACTAACTCTTCGTCAATCCGAAAGGCGACCGGTAATTCGTCGTCCTCATCCAAGAGCCAGCCGAGGAAAACCAAGACGACTGTTCAGTCCTTTGGAGTGTTTGAAGGCACTCGTGGGAGAAAGAAGATCTTGGAGGAAGCTGGGGGTAGTCAAGCCCTTGTCGATCCTCCTTCTGAAGGCGAAGACGTCCTCCAGAACATAGCTGGAGATAGCCAAGTCCTTGCTGATCGTCCTTCTGAAGGCGAAGATGTCCTCCAGAACATAGCTGGGGGTAGCCAACTCTTTGCTGATCGTCCTCCTGAAGACGAAGACGTCCTCCAGAACATAGCTGGGGGTAGCCAAGTCCTTGCTGATCGTCCTTCTGAAGACGAAGACGTCCTCCAGAGCACAGATAAGGCTAGCCAAGTCCTTACCGAAGGCGAAGATACCCCCAGGACATAGCTGGGGGTAGCCAAGATGAAGCTCCAGGAGAGGCCACTCCCCTACAAGAGAGTGAGGCCGAAAGTAAAGCCTCAACCGATCCATCCACTTCCAGCCGTGTCATGACAGTATACATGACTGGGGGTGATGCCGAGCCAGATGCGCCGCCAGCAGACCTCGTCCATCGCATGGATACCTTGGAGGGAGGACTCAAAACCCTCTCTGCCTCTGTAAAAACACTGACTCAAGCAGTGTTTAAGATACGGTCAGCTTTGGCCAGGGCACCTTCTACCGGTCCTGACCCAGGGGCCAATGGAGAATCAAGCGTACCCCTTCAACGGGTATCCTTGGATACGGATCGCTGCGAAGCACCACGAACGTCAGAGCCATCAAATGCTCAACTCCAGGCTGTACCACCTTCTCTGACTCCCAGCTCCACGAAAGACGTGGTGGAGATGATCAGGGACTTGCGCGAGCGCTTTGAGTCCAAGAACAGACAAGAGGAGCGCCAGAAGATGGGAATCCCACAACCATACCCCCTCGAACGGAACAAAGTGGTTTAACCTCCCAAATATAAACCATAAATATTAACACCATACGACGGGAAGGACTCTCCGTGCCGCTATCTGACGTACCTCCAGTCTCAAACGGGACATCTTTCGAAGGAAGACGCGCTACTCACCAGCTTATTTGTCGGAGCTTTGAAAGGAGTGGCTTACGACTGGTACTGCAGTCTCTCCGACAACTCCATATCTTCCTTCGACGACTTGACGCGTCTCTTCCTCGATCGTTTCTACGACAGAGGGAAGGACATGACAATGGCGTCCCTCATAGAGATACGTCAGAAGGAGAAGGAAATAGTTCGAGCATTCATCGAACGGTTCCGACAAGCCTGCTTCAGACTGCCCCTGGGCATGCCAGAACATGCACTCCTCTTCTCCTGCAGCATGAACATGCTGCCTGCGATCAAAATCTGGCTCAACTCCACTCCTCCTCTCGACTGGAGTTCCTTGATCATCGAGGCCGAAGCAGCTAAAAAGAAGGCGTCCAATGCTCGTCTTCCGGGAGTCAGTTTCCCTGTCTTTGAGGACAAGGGAAAACGGCATGCAGCCAACAACCCTGGACGAGAGACGAAGGGGAAGCAGGCATTGACTGTCAATGCCTCCAAAGGTGCATCAGCACCCACTCAGAAGCCTCCACTTGTACCAAGGCCAAAAGAGGTTTATTCTTTCAACGATGAAGACACCCTGCAACTCTTCGAGATATTGAAGCAGGGTGACAAGATCAAGTTGTCGAACCCGAAGCGTCCCGACGGGATTGGAAAAGTAGACAATCCGAGGTACTGTCACTACCATCGATTTGTCGGACATCCAACTAAGGACTGCTACGTCCTCAAGAACTACATCCAGTGCATGATCAATGCGGATGTGATCTCCGTCGACTATGAGGAGAAAATGGTCTCGGCCAACCTGGTGTCACTCCAATTTGGCACCTTGCCGCCAACCACAACATAAGATGGCGTCGTCCCCATCCCAAAGGCGACATTGGAGGTGGTTAACCTACCACCTACTCGTGACAACGTGAGTGGACTCATCCCACTCACCACCTCTCGGGGAGAGGTCTTATGGGTTCACCCTGACCTCATCTCTGAAGTTACTCAACCGGAGGTACGCTTTGCCTCCAAAACGAAAGGCAAGAAGATTAAGTCTTGCCGCATGGTCTCTTCCTCTGCGGAAGAGGCACTTCCTGTACAGACGCGTTTACATCAGAACGCCCAACCTGACGAAGCTGCCGTCGAGGTGGTGCCTCCTTGCACCGTCCCTGCTGCCCAGGAAGAGGGCCCATCCAGGCCTCCAGCAGCCAATAAACAAAAGCATGTAGAGGCCCGTTTCGATAAGCCTTTGTGAAAGAAGAATGCTTCGGGGCTAGCCAAGCCCCACAACTTCGGCATACTGGCACAACTTGCCAGTACTCCCGTCCGCCTATCTCTGTTTGAGCTTCTTCGTCTTTTCAAGGACACTCGTGAAGCTCTCTGTGAAGCCCTGAAGGATGCTGAATCCTTCATCAGTTAGGTCAAGCAGCCTGAAGATACTCCGACCACATGTGCGTACTGCCATTGTACGGATGAAGTTATCTCTAACATAACTTTTACCTAACAAGACATGCTGTTCAAGCACAACCGACACAACGGGCCACTGTATTATATAGGGTATGTTGGTTCCGTCAAGGTGAAGCGAATTCAGATCGATCCAGGGTCTTCCCTCAATATCATCCCGAAGACGCTACTCTCAACACTGGGGATCCCAATGTACCGTCTGGCGCCTTCCAACACTACAATCAGTGGCTTCAATGCTAGCAAAAGTGAGCCATTGGGCAAAATACGGCTGAAGTGTCATATCGGTAACCTCAGAACCGAGGTGACTTGCCATGTCGTGGACGCCGACGTCAACTACAACCTCCTACTGGGTCGTCCATGGCTGCATGAGTACATGGTGTTACCATCCACACTCCACCAATGTATGAAATACGTGTCTACCAACGACATCATCTGAACGGAGTTCACGAACATTGACCCTTTCAAAGGGGTCGAAGCCTACTTCACTGATTCTATCCTGTACAAGTCGCCCGACGAAGGGGAAGCCAATGATGCTGACGATGAAGCAGAAATGGCAGCAGAGCCGGACATGGAGCCAGAGATGATTCCCGACGCTCCTTTGAAAATTCGACTCAAAGGAAAACCGCCTCAGATGCTGCCTTTCATAAAAATCAAGCTACCTGAAAAAGCACCAACTACTTTAGGTAGAACACCCACTGAAGCTCCCTTAAAGATACGGCTCAAGGGAAAGCCACCTCAAACATCGGCTCCCCTTGTTACAAAACTACAAGGGAAGGCACCAATCACTGAAGGCGCAGTTGAAGTACCTCTGAAGGTGCGTCTTAAAGGCAAGCCTCCACAATCATCCGTCTCATCCAAGCTACCGGAGAAGGCCCACATAGCCCTCTCAGACCCCAAGGTCAAACCTGCGGTGGAATCTCCCGATCTAGGGGAATATATATCTGCTGATGTAGATGCACCCTCTCTGGACAATGTAATCCCGTGGGATAAAATCTCGTGTTTTATCAATAATAGAGTATCTTTTAATTATTCTAGTCTTCCACATTGGAATGCTATGTATATATTAGATAACGCTCTACGATCGTTACAAACACAAATAACGACCGTCAATCATGTTAATCGAGTAGTCCCGTCCCAAGGGGTCTGTTTTGTAGTCCTATCGCGGAATCGAGACGAAGAATCCATTATCTTCGGCAAAGTCGAGCGTCATCAGGACCTTCCGCCACTCGAGCCAGAACCAGATACCGACAGAATACAAGTCTATCGGTACACGGACAAGGCAAAGTATCTCATTCAAAAGATGGGTTACGACCTAAAAAGCAACAAAGGCCTGAACTACGGCAAGGGTCGACGTCTTCCTCTCCGGCGTCCAACCCCTAAAGGAAAGCCGCAGGACTACTATCATCGAACTCGACGGGGGGTAGGCTACGTCACGCCGCCGGCAACTCCAGAGAGTTCGGAGGCAGAAGAAGTAGAACATTCTCATTCGTCCGAAGCATCAACTTGGGATTCCGATACCAGTATCGGCTCGGTCTTCAAGAAGGTGCTATTAGTCAATATGGCATCTGCCCAATCTCAAGAAGATGAAGGTGAAGACCAAACGCCAAAATTTTTCAAGGAAGAACCTTGGGCTCAACGCCTAGGAGCGCAGTGGGAGTCTCGCTTTGAACTGCGTGAACCCCCTACCGAAGACGAGGTCGAACAAGTTGACCTTGGGGATGGATCTTCTTCCAAACCCATCTTCATCAGCAAGAATCTAAAGGGACCAGACCGGGAGTCTTTGGTCCAATTGGCCAAGTAATATATCGACGTCTTCGTCTGGAGCTACAAAGATATGCCAGGACTTGATCTCCAGATCGCAATGCACAGACTTAACATCTTGCCTGATGCTAAGCCTGTGAAGCAACAACAACGACGCTTTCGTTCGGACATCATGAACGCTATCGATCAAGAAGTAGACAAACTCCTGACCAGCGGGTTTATCCGTGAAGAACAACACCCGGATTGGATGGCCAACGTCGTCCCTGTCACCAAGAAGAATGGAAAGATACGAGTCTGTATCGACTTCAGGGATCTCAATACAGCTTGCCCGAAGGACGAATTCCTTCTTCCAATCACTGACGTGATGATCGACAATACATGTGACTTCGAACGCATGTCTTTCTTGGACGGGTGTTCGGGCTACAACCAGATCAAGATGTTCCCCGATGACGCAAAATACACGTCATTCAGGACACCGAAGGGTGTTTTCTGCTACACAGTGATGCCCTTTGGCTTGAAGAACGCTGGTGCTACATACCAACGAGCTATGAGTACCATCTTCCGTCAACAGCTTTACAAAATAGTCGAATGCTATGTTGATGATATCGCTGTCAAGAGTCGTCTCAAAGGTGATCACCTACAAGACCTAAAGACAGTCTTCGATCTCATGCGAGCACATCAACTCAAGATGAACCCCGCTAAATCCTTCCTTGGGGTTTCCAGCAGAAAGTTCTTGGGCTTCATTATCACAGAGAGAGGCATTCATGTCGATCCCGAGAAGACCAAGGCCATCCTTGACATGGACCCTCCGAAGAACCTCCGAGAACTTCGAGGCCTGCAGGGGCGTCTGGAATACATCCGAAGGTTTAGAGCAAAACTTTTCGGAAAATGCCAACCCTTCACCCAGCTCATGAAGAAGGGAGTCTCTTACGTCTGGACAAAGGAATGCCAAAAAGCTTTCGATGACATCAAAGCTTACCTGACGAGCCCGCCAGTCCTGGTGGCACCCGTCGCCGGAAAACCATTTCTCCTCTACGTCCGTGCCATGGATCATTCCCTCGCGCTCTGCTGGCTCAGAACAGCGATGCGGGCTATGAGCAAGCTATCTACTACCTCAGTAGGACATTGATCGAGGCCGAACACCGGTACAACCCCATTGAAAAGGAGTATCTGGCTTTGGTGTTCGCCATCCAGAAGACTCGCCATTATGTCTCGGGCCAGACAATTCATGTCATCTCCCGAGTCAATCCACTCAGGGTTCTCATGACGAAGCCAGGATCATTGAACTCCCGGCTTGCTAAATGGGCGATCGTGTTGACGCCATACAACATTGTGTTCGTTCCACAAAAAGCCGTCAAGGGTCAAGCTCTGGCCGACTTTTTAGCCGCGCATCCCATCCCAGAGTCCTCCAGACTCTATGAAGACATCCCGGATGAGGTCCAAGAATCAAATGTCACCGAAGAAAGCTCCATCTGGCGGATGTTTTTCGATGGCGCTTCAAGAACAGGCCCCAAAGGCTAAATCATCGCCGGAGTGGGGGTAGTCTTAGTCTCCCCCGATCAGCTGGTCATCCAGCGTGCTTACTCCCTTTCGAAGCCGTGCTCCAACAATATTGCTGAGTACAACGCTCTTATCATGGGACTCCAGCTGGCGCAACAGCTGGAGGTGGATCATCTGGAAGCCTACGGTGACTCAAAACTCGTCGTTAACCAGGTCAGAGGATAATACGAGGTTCGCCATGAAGATCTGGTTCCCTATCATGAAGTTGTATTGAATATTATTTCAACCTTCGCCAAGTTCTTCATAGAACACGTACCCCGGTTACAAAACCTGGAGGCTGACGCTCTGGCTGGCCTCGCAGCCTTATTGGCAGCACCCCTCGGGACTCAATACTACGTCACGATAGTTGGCCGAGACTTGGTCTGTCCTAAAAATAACCTTTGCTCACAAATGGCCCATGCCATGTCAACAAGTGCTGGTGTTAATGTCCGAGACTGGAGGTTCCCGTTCATCTACTTCGCTGTCTACAGAATTGTTCTAGAGGACCCGAAAGAAGCCGTCTCAGTCAGGAGGCGTTCCCTTCGATTCTATTATGATACAGCTACTAAAATGCTGTACCGACGCTCCTACGATGGACTTCTCCTTCGATGTCTGTCCAACGAAGAGGCAGTCGAAGTCCTTCGAGAAGTTCATGATGGTACTTGCGGGGCTCATCAACCTGGGCCTAAGTTGGAGGACCGACTGCGACGCATGGGTTACTACTGGCCAACCATGGCAGCCGACACTGTCGACTATGCTAAGAAGTGCCATGCCTGTCAGCTTCATGCCGACTTTATCCATACACCGTCGGAACCCCTACATCCTACAGTCGCCTCTTGGCCCTTCGAAGCTTGGGGCATGGACATTGTAGGACCTATCACCCCTCATTCATCAAGGGGACACCGTTTCATCCTAGCCATCACCGACTACTTCTCCAAATGGGCAGAAGCAGTTCCGCTGACGGAAGTGAAGAGCTCTAGGGTGACCAGCTTCATCAAGCACCATATCATCTACCATTTCGGGGTACCTCAAAGGATTATCCACGTTAACGGTCCACAATTCATCAGCCATGTTTTCAACAGATTCTGTGACAAGAATCGCATTCAGAACGTGGCATCAACCGCCTACAATCCGGCAGCTAACGGATTGGCCGAGGCGTTTAACAAGACTATCGTCAAGCTACTCAAAAAGGTCGTGTCATCCAACAAATGCGACTGGGACGAAAAGCTTGACGAATGCCTTTGGGCCTATCGCACAACGGTACGGACCCCGACGGGCAACACACCATTCTCCTTGGTCTACGGGAGCAAAGCGGTACTGCTTCTCGAGATTCAGATACCCTCACTCCGTGTAGCCATCACAAATCGACTCACAGAAGAAGACAATCAACGTCGCCGTCTGCGAGAATTGAAAGCACTTGACGAAAAATGTCTCCTAGCTCAACATTGCATCGAACTCTATCAAGCCCGTATATCACAGTCTTTCAACAAGAAGGTCAAGCAGAGGACTTTCCAAGTAGGCGACCTGGTTCTAGCAGTCAGGAGGCCGATGGTGTTGACTCACAAGACACCAAGAAAGTTCGAGCCCAAGTGGGAGGGACCTTTCATCATAGAGACAGTATACTCAAATGGTGCTTACCGCCTCGCCAAACCCAATGGGGACTTGTTCATGATGCCCATCAACGACAAGTTCCTCAAGAAGTACTACTCTTGACATCCTTCAGACATATACTTCTATCTCCACCCAACAAGGCAGTTTGTGGACCCAATCACCAGGGCTCACATACACCTCCCTTCCACAAAATCTTACGCTTTCGGAACCCAGCTATTCCGTGGCGTTCTATCCTCAGTAGAAGGACAACCACGTCCACATTACCTTTGAGTTGCTCCTCTACACCCTACAAAGTGGAATCCTACGCTTCGTAAGACTACGCTACTCATCATGTTTACCACATCCACATTACCTCTGAGTAAACATCCCGTACAGACAACCCCTACGTTGTCGTACATTGATCGCAGAACTTCCATGTCCACATTACCTCTGAGTAGTTCCGCGTATCCCCCCTGAGTCATTTCTACCACGTCTATAACACCTCTGAGTAGGAAGATTCCATCATTTGAACCCCATATTTGCCACGTCCACATTACCTCTGAACAAACATGTCGGTTCTCTCAAACTTATTATCTGTACCTAAAAACCAAGGTGCACAAAAGATAATGGGTCCACATAAATCATCAAGTTCATGACAGCAAGAATGAACACACCACAAAAATCTTTATTTTTTATTTAAAAGTAAAGGATTACATCCCCAGCAGGAGTTGCAAATTACACAAAATAATAAAAAAAGGGAGAGGCAACAATCCCTAAGTATCACCTGGATTGGCTGAAAGATCTTCGATCCGACGCTTCAAGTCTTCCGCCCGAGTCTCTGCGGTCGCCAGGACTCGGCATTCGGCTTCTTGAAGCATCATTTCTATGGCCTCAGGGGAAGTGTCGTCCTCATACTTCTCGTCCAGCTGCCACCGCTGCTGGGCCAAGGAAAGAGCATGGAGGGTGAAAGCTACTTCCTCTTCCTTAGATGCTATATGTTCGGCCTGGACTCGCTCAGCATCTAACAAGAGTTGGGCCCGCTGGTCTTCAAGGAGGCAAATCTTGGCATTAGCCTCCGCTATACTAGCATCCAACGCAGCTCGCAACTCCACCTTCTCCTGCGTGGACTGAGATAGCCTCTCCACCGCAGCCTCAGCTTCGGTCACCTTGCGTTCCCAGACAGCCACGGTGGCCTGATAAGATGACTCAGTTTCAGCGATCAACTTCGCCTTTTCTGCTTCTATCAGAGAAGAGATCATTTCGCTGGATACTCTAAAACTCGGAAAGCAGCTGGTCGAGCTCGGCCACCGATGCCTCCAGAATCTCGGCCATATGATCATGGCCCTGGCGGGAACGTATCAGACCAATGTGAGGGAGCGCCATGGTTTTTGTCATCGCAAAACTTCTATTGGCATTCATTACTGCCGATACGCCCCTCTGCAGCATCTTGTACATCGCCTCAATGATAAACTTTACGTACTCGTCCGCATCCGCCAGCACTTGTGGTGTCATAGCAGGAGTTGGAGGAGCTGCTCTAGACGGCAGACCGGAAGAAGACCCGCTAGCTTCAATCTGCGAGGCTGAAACCACGGCATCAACGGACTCTCCCTCAACGGGGGCTTGAACTTCGCCACTGGCCCGAGGAGCCAAAAGAGCGAAAGGAGCCGAGAGGGGCGTCGATATCGTACCCCAAGTGGAAGGAACAACGAGGGGTTCCAGCAAACCCTTACCCTTCCCAAGCTCGGAGGGACCACCGACGTCAGGGGCTATCTCCTCCGCATCCAACACACTATCAGCAGGCTGCACGGGACCTTCCCCCTCTGGCAAGGCAGCAAAATCAGCACTTGTTTCCTGACTCGGCTCCCCTGGAGTCAGGCTCGGCGGACGAGTCTCACCTTCCTCATCGAATCCCTCCGCGGGGATAGAATCTGTAGCTACCTTCCGGTCGGCAGCCACCTCAGCCTCCGCTGCTGAGTCTGGGGTAGGGCTCAGCAACGCTGCAGCCGACCTCCCCTCATCATGACAAGGAGGGGAATCAGCCCTCTCCTTTGTTTCAATCATGTCTGTTACTCCTGCAACAGGCTCACACATCTCTGGAGGAACGTCATCTGAAGACGACGAACTCCACTCCACTTTTTCATCCGGAAGCCCCTTATCTGCTGGGTCCTCAATGTCGGAGGCCCCCACGGCAGCTTGCACCCTCCCGAGAACTGCTTCAACCTTAGCTTCCCTTCCAACATAATCTGGAGATACTAAAATCTTCGTAGGAACGACATCGTCCGGATTATCCTCTACGGGAGATATCACAATCGAAGGAATACGCTCTTCAGATGAGCGCGCCACCTCCTTTGGTCTGCTGGTACCCAATTTTGGAGTTCGGGATCTCCTTTTCAGCGGCTCCTACAAAAAGAAAGCATATATCACAAAAATGGTGGAACTAACCAGACTATGTGGGACATCCTTACCTCCGCAGGAGCTGAGTCTGTTGACACTGCCGGTGACAATGCCTTCTTCTGTCTCTTCGACGCAGAAGAGCCAGCCTCTGTATTAGTACGTCTCTTCGGCTGATCGGCCGATGGCTCTGCCTGACCCCCCATGGATACGGTAGGGGTACCTCGATAACCAGCCTCTGGCGGGCGGTACGACCGAGCCTTCGCCAATAGGTTCCCAGTCGCCTCTAACTGGGTGCCGACAATAAAACTGGTCTCCCGATCATATCCGGGGGGCACGGCGTTCATGACACAGAAAAATTTGGCGGCCGAGAAAAGAATCGGCGGCCGCGGATTCTGAACAGGCAAAGTAAAGCGAGCTTCGGTACATCCAGCATTGTAGTAATGTCAAGCTCGTGCACCGTCCAACAAACTTCCAGTATACCCCAGGTTAATACTGGGGTTCTCCAACATCAGCTGAGCATAGCCAAATTATCGTGCAAAATGGCTCGACAAATATGGTTCCAGGTAACACTGGTTTCTATTTCGATACACCAGATGGGACGGCCGGATGTTTTATAACCAGCGGAATCCCCATGGAGGCAGAGTGATGGCATCTTCACCCGAATCCGTTAAGTCTTCGTTGGCCTCAAAATCCAAAAAGACGGGACCAACTTTGGTGATCTCCCACCCCTGAAGGTGGGATAAAACTTTTCTACAAACAGGAACACCAGTATGCAACCAGCTCCTCTGGTGGAAACGGCGGAGGAATGCGTCTCCGGCCCTGTGGTCTTCTTCCGAGCTTGGGCTCATCACGTTGGGATGGTGCAAAATTAACCACCCCGTCAAGTAATGAAACGGCAGTTCGACACGGAGAAAGTTGTCATTCCTACCTCGTTCATGAACCACATTTCCCGTAAATTCTCGTAAACCTCGCAGCAGGTTACACACCATTGCGGGGAGTAGAGCCAGGCGACGACCAAAAACCAACTTCACAGCTGGTAGGATTAGGTTTCGGGTCACTCTCTCCATAGAGCCTGACCTGCCTGAAAAGACATAATCCCGGAGCCAAATTATCAGATACGTAGCCAACACTGCTTTGGACGACATCTGATGAATAAGGTTCCAGAAACAGCTATAGGAGCGTTCGTCTGACTGCCGGTCCTCATTTTCTCGGGGACTCTTCTCATTTAGCCTGCTCA
This sequence comes from Iris pallida, assembly GCA_029216955.1. Classification (NCBI taxonomy): domain Eukaryota; kingdom Viridiplantae; phylum Streptophyta; class Magnoliopsida; order Asparagales; family Iridaceae; genus Iris; species Iris pallida. The sequence continues at coordinate 9,608,519 of JANAVB010030816.1, read as the reverse complement.
TTTCAGAGAGCACCGCAGTACTGGAAAGCGCCTGCGGAGTTGTAAACTGAGAGGGATCCTCCTTGTCTTGCTTAAAGACATAATCTCTCCAAGTAGTCACATGAGGCTGTGACCCGCCCCTATCCCTCTTCTGCAGATAATAATGATGACTCACCACTTCCTTGAAGATGGCCATCATCTTTTCTGCTTTGTCCCCCAGGACTTGGAACTCCTCGTTGGTCGGGAAGTATTCCTCATAAGGTTCTGATCCCCAAGGGAGCCTTGACACCTCGTATATTTCATGAAGTACGAGTCCCAGATCCCTCACCGGAGTGAAGAAAGTCCCGGTCTGGGTGTTAAACATCACCAGGAGTGCGAGGAACATATGCCTGTTGATGTCGACGCCTGCCTGGGTAGCACGGATTGCGGCAGTCAATCCAATCTCTCGAAGTTCGGTTTGAAACTGCGTCAGAACCCAGAGTGTCAGCTTGTCCCACTTGGCAACATAGTGACACCAACCCTCTACCAAAAATTCACCTTTCGGGTATTACTGCTTCAACAAAAGCATACGATTTGCAAAAGTCGAAGCGCCAAAAGCAAATGTGTTGTTAGGGACGTCACTGTAAATGCTCCCAGGACGCAGAGTCCGTCAGGTGAAAGAAGGACCAGCCCGTACGGCAGTCAAAGTATCCCTCTGATTGGAGGTAGCATTGATCTTGATGGTGCCTGCCACCGCTCCCTCCAGAGATGGGGTTAGCTCTCAAGACATCCTCCTCTTGGAAGTAAAGCAACAGAAAGCCGTCAATGGCCATTGACGCTCAAGTTGCTTAACAGTCATGTGCACCCCTCTTGCTGTAAAGAACCAATCTTCCTTGATCTTTAACACCTTTGCTTCAGTAGAAGTAAGACGATCCCCAAACAGGAACTCAGGCTTCAAGAAATCCATATTATCAGAAATGGCAGATTTCAAAATGCCGCGCTCCATCATCCGTTGGAGGAACCCATGCTGTTGTTCCTGGATTTGGGTCATTCTCTTGGGAGGTTGACCCAGTATAATGGCAGCTTGGTCAGGATTTATTACCTTATCGTTATAATCTACTCCCATCTGACAAAGGGCAGCGTCCAGAAGCACTTCATTCAAGAGCGGGACGGTCATCGACACTGGGGGTTAGCAAAAGAAGGCAAAGATTCAGATATGTTAGAAACAACAAAAGAATCTGAGCCATATTCTCATCAGAAGCGCATACCCTGAACCAAGGCTCTGGCGCATCTGAAAAGAAGCTTCGGCGCATCATCAGGGTCTAAACCCATGAGCGTCAGCAGCGAAGCTTCGGCGCATCATCAGGGCCTAAACCCATGCGCATCAGCAGTGAAGCTTCAGTGCATCATCAGGGTGTAAATCCATGCACGTCAGCAGTAGAAGCTTCGGCGCATCATCAGAGCCGAAACCCATACGCGTCGGCAGAAAAGCTTTAGCACATCATCAGGACTCAAGGTCCATGCGCGTCGGCGTATGTGAGTTCTAAAAAAATGGCCTACTTGAGTACATAAAGATACAGTAAAGAATGATGAAACCCACCAATCACCGCCGGTCGAACGTCGACAGGCGTCCGGGGGACATCATCCGCAGCAGCCTCCACAGGCTCTTTTTCTTTACCCCGTCCTCGGCCAGTACCACCGCGAGGAGTCTTGGGGGCCATCTCGTGAAAGAAGAAGTTAGGGTTTTTCGAAAGAAGAACTCTAGAGAAGAAGAAAGCAAAATGGAGAAGAACCATCTCTCTCCGTCAGATGTCTATTTATAGGCTTAGGTATATGCGAAAACCGATGAAGAGTGACATCAGCCACCGCCTCGGGTTCTATGAAGTGATAACTGCAAATAAATCCTAAAAGATCATCATTAATCTTTTTTGGTTATCGAAGCGTTATCATTTGCATTAACAGAGAGGAGCATGCGCCCCATCACTGATGAGCAGAGTACTCATGTGCCCGAACAGTCATACGCCCTGTTGAAGACACCACCATGCTTCTTATTCAAAGTATTCCAAAACTTGACAAAAAGTTTTGAAAACATTGAAGGGGGTCTTGTAGAAGTATAGAATTTCAGGACCAGAAATCCTCTGCTCCTAACATTACATGCGCCAGGGAGCTTAGATGAATTACTTGGCACAACAAAACAGCAAAAGCATAGACATTAAAAGAAGATTTTTTTATTTCATATAAAAGTCTATTACATGTCTAAAAAAGGCTGTACAAAGGAGAACTTCTAGAAAAAGAAAAGACCCTAAATCTACAGCCAGGCGCAACAACCGCCATGCGCTCTCAGTTAGGTGCATCTCTTCGACGTCTCAGTCAGGCGCATCTCTTCGACGTCTCAGTCAGGTACATCTCTTCAAGAGTCTCAGTTATGTGCATCATGAAGTCTCAGCATATGCGCCTTACTTCAACCCGATCAAATGCTTCGACTAATGAAGCATTTATTGAGTAGAACGATGGTGGACAATCAACCCCCTAGCTGGAAGAGGAGAGCACCGCAAATCCGCGGCTAAAGAAGCAGCTTTCAACACAACCAGAATGGGCAACACCCACTCTAGCAGGAGGAGGAGCTCTCCTAAAGCCCAAGGAAGATGATCGGAGCACCGCAATTTCGATCTTCGGCTCTTCCAGCATAACGGAGATGAGGCTCGAGCATCCCGATCTTTGGATGCAACAGGCACCTTCCGCCTGCCTCAGGAGCCATCGACCCCGACTTTTGGATGTAACAGTCACCTTCACGAGTGCATAAATGAAGACAAGTCGTCGCATCTTTACCCTCGGGAGCATCTCGTCAACAGAATGTGCTCGAGCAAACAAGTTCATTCGGGAGGATGTGAGAGAACGAGAAGCAAACTCTCTCCTTGCCACTATTTATAGGCCGGGCAAATCAAACCCATGCGCCAAGTAGCTGGCTATCCGAATCCCGTACAATGAATTTGCATTAATGGTGATGAACCTGACGCTTCGAATTTAGCCAAGTCAAAAATAGCCATTTAAAGCACTCGAAGAACATAACAGTCGGACCAATAAAGTCGTGTCATGCAAACGGATGCGCCGGTCAGACCGCGCATCATACAGACGCACCCAAGCACCAAGCGCCTCATAAGGATGCGCCCCACACACCCCTATGTGCTAAGTGGAACACAGATCGATGCGCCCACTCAATAACCCATCACCCATCAAAGAACATTAAATGCTGAAGACTAACACGACAGCAGTCGGTCCCCGAGGACTGAACAGTTGACAGCTTTTTTAGAAAACAAAGCGTCGCTGACGTCAACATCATCATTACTTTCCTCCGACGGTTACATGCTACGTGGCCGCCCAACCATTTCATATGCGCCTTCGCAGCCATGCGCCCAAATCTATGTATGTGCCTCAAAAGCCATGCGCCTCAGACTTTTCTCTGATCCATAAAGACATAAGTCAAGTCACTACTGAAGCCCCACATGCGCCTCAAAAGCCGTGCGCCCTGACTGGTTCGTAACTCCTAAAGGTTACAAGCCAAAGTCTCCACATGCGCCCAATCCCAGGCGTATCCTATCAGATCACTCTCTACCAAATCCGAGATCTTTGAGCCATGGACCTACGACACGTGTCCTTTGACTCGATTCAGCCTATGAAGGGGTGCTAATTGCCTAAGATCTCAGCAACTGAAAGATCCTCTCCATTGCTACGTGTCAGCTCAGCCGTAGCCCATAAAGGCAACAGGAAGGGTTCAACTCCTCAAGCAGAGTGCATCGTCTATGTGCCTCCATCAGTAATCACCACGTGGCATCCCCACAAATCGGTGCATCCTATATATACGCGCATGAGCAGCCAGCCTGCAAGCTATAAATAGAGGGATTATTTCTTTCTTCCATAGACATCTACGAACACACAGAGGGACATCCACGAACACACAGAGAGACATACCGACAGACAGAGACCTACGTACAGTGTGAGAGGCAGATACAGACACTCAACGTCTTCTTTCTCTCCGCAAGCTCCAGCACCCAGAGCAACTCAGACCTTCAGAGAACCAAAAACCGTCGTCAGATCGTCAACGGAGTCAACGCATTACCACTCGCTCCATCGGCACAAGGGACCTAGATAAACAAAAGTGTATTCCTAGGACTACATCTAAGTCCTATATTGTAACACTGTTCTGTTTGTAATTGAAATTTGTAATCAAAAGATTTTAATGGCAAACAGCTGTCGCCGCGACCGCGAGGTGCTGCTCGACTGAGGCTGGATGAGGGAGAGGGGGAAGGAAGGTGGAGGAGTTAAATGAGAAGAGATTAGGGTTTGAATGGGATTTGGAGTTTGGTTTTAAGTCCATCACATATGGGGGTCGGGTTGCTCTTTCCTATGGAAGCTGCTAAGGTTTATAGTAATGGAGGGTCCCACTTAATTACACGCAGCAAGTGCTGCTGGTTTGTTTTGTTGTGGCCGCTGGTGGGCGGCCACACATTGAATTTATATATATATATATATATATATATATATATATATATATATATATATATATATATATATATATATATTTATAACCATATATACCATATAAAATCTCTATAAAATTTAAATAAAATTTACATCTTATCTACATATATATAATACATTAAATATATTTATATCTAATTGACAATAAAATTTGACAACTAATAATAATATCATCTAATAGTAAAATAATAATATCAACCAATAATAAATATGTTTATTTAATTCCCACAAAATAACTTTAATAATAAAAAAATAATAAAAATAGTACAACGGTGGTTTTGGGTGACTTATACTACACACCCTAATCCGGGTCAAGAAAATTGTACCAATATTGAAAAACATCATTAATAATAAAAATATAAATTTTGTACCTCTAATTAGAAAATATTTCTCAATTTATAAAATAATATTAAGAACATTTGCACACCCATAAAATATGCCTACATGGTCATCTTGGTCCCACCACATGCCTACATGGGCTTAAATTTGGTTCGGGCCCCGTTCGGACTGATTTTGACCAACCGGGTCATCTAAAAATTAATATATAAAATAATATCTTATTAAAATAATTTAAATGAGTCAATTCATAACTCGGCCTGGTTTTCCTAGTTCGGTCATCTCCATGGCTAGGTGTCACGACCCGCACCCTGATTAGGGACACGAGTACGTGGTTACGTCCAGCCTACGCCGCAGCATCGGCGGTAGAACGCTGTCTAGGTCATCTATAAATACTACAACTAAATAGATAAAGGTACCTGTACAGTATATACACTCCGAATGGAGGTAACATAACAATACAGTCTCAATCACAAGGCAAACTAGGATAGATAGCATGAAAGGAAATATGATAGATGAAAGCAGGAAATAAGTTCGAGATCCACACAAACCCAAAGCTATACACAACACTACAGAGTCACATAATATAATATGAAATACGACTGTCTGAAAAGTACTAGCTGGCTCGCAGACCAGGCAACCCTAACTAAGCTACTCTACTCAGGGTGAGCAAAGTCTAGTGGCTCTACTAACAAGCCATGGTCCAGGTGTACTCCATCAGACTCGACCCCATAATAGGTCGGGCAATCTGCCTCAGAATCATCTGTAATATATCAACGGTATCCTATCAGAAAAATGAGCAAGTACAAATACTAACAGCAGTTCCATGTGAATTGACAAATTCTATAAGAGACAGTATAATGAAATACAAGACAAAGATATAGGAAGACTTGGGAACCGTTCGGAAGCTGAGTTACAACCCTTAAACCAAACAAGGACCGGGGTTGTAACTCTTCTCCTGAGCAGAACTTAGTCTCCAATCAAGGTACAATATAAAGGCATGTAGAACATGTGAGTAACTGAATATCATAGCATGGTAAAAAAGTACTGAATGTTGAACAGAACAGGATACGTGATAAGATAAGTAAATATAAAATGTGCCTTGAATTATTAGAGCGTTATGTGATCGGCTTGGGAAACATGATCAGGCTTTCCATCCGACCGGCTATGAACAATGTGTACAATAGAGCGGTAAGGCCGGTCACCATGGAAAGCTATGAACGATATAGGATAAGGCTTTACCCGTCGTGAGGCAAGGGAATGGCTATGAATAATGTGTACAATAGAACAATATGGGAATTTGATCACACAACCACTAATAACTCCCCATCCCCCGAATAGTATAAAGGATCCAGACATAATACGTCATGACACGGGATTCAAAAGCAGGTGATCAGCCCACTCCCAAGTCCATGTCTATACAAGTACAAGTAACAAGTCGAGTCATGTACCAATATACCAAGTAACCCGGAACAACATCTCATGACAGGATCCGACATATACTAGTCCGTGAACTATCGTGTCTGGAAATCAAGTAAGACACTACAACTGAATCGGATATAGCAGATATCAAGACAATAAAAACTATCAGTGAATGTACTCGCCTGCTGTTCTGAGCTGTAGGGTATATCAATGCTCAGAGTGGTAATCAGAGACCTAATAGATGAGATATTGCATGTTAATTTAGGTTTAACAAGTTATGAATGATTTATAATGAATGATATGAAATCTCGGTCAAACTAGGTCTTACTGAGTCACACTAAGTCCTGTCAAGTCAATCTAGGTCAAATCAAGTTATATCAAGTCAATCTAAGTCAGACTAAGTCAACTCTAGGTCATACCAGTCATCGCAAGTCAAAACAAGTCGAAGCAAGTCAAACGGGGTCAAGAGTTGGCCTACAGTTGACTTTTAGTCAACTGGTCAACCCTGGTCAACTCTGGTCAACTCTAGGTCAACCCTAGGTCAAACTGGTCAAATGTTGACCAACAGTTGACTTTTGGTCAACTGGTCAACTCTAGTTTGGTTTTGGTCAAATTTAGACAAAGTGTTGACTCATCATTAACTTTTGGGTAAAAAGTCAACTCTGGGTCAACCGAGCCAAAATCGGTTCAAATATGACATTTGTAGGGTGTACCTAACAAGTCACCAAAGTTTTAAGTCAATCCGAATACCCGAACCTCGTATCTTGAATTTACCCGATTACCCCTTTAATACACTT
>JANAVB010030816.1:9503967-9598967 GCA_029216955.1 Iris pallida | reverse complement strand
AAGGCACACAACTACATCTTTCGTGCCAAAATTTATGGTCGTGGGTGCTCCAAAACTCAAAAATGGCTAAGGTCATCTTTAATAATTAAATAAACCCTAATTTGTATAAAATAAAATTTTAAGTCCTTTTTAAATATAAAAAATTAAAAAAATTAAAAAAACGATACGGTCCTGTTAGTGCAAAACGACAATCCGATCAACTGTCTCAGAATCGGACCAAATTTGACATACATGACCAAAAAACGATACGGTCCTGTTAGCGCAAGTTTCGTCTCGATCAGACGGACATGCACAAAGTAATTAAGAACATTGCAAAGTGGCCTATACGGTGAATTTCGACGGATACGCATCAAATTCGTCGCGCACACGCAACCAATTTAGATTCCGTCAAAGTCCACACGTCCTCGAAGCCATTAGCACCTTTTGATACTTTCGGTTCGCGACCACGTCACCCAGTTTGGCGGGACGCACGTCGTATCGGAGATTTCTACGTTTTTGAAAATAGTTTTCATGGATTTTTCCAGATTTTTAAACTGATTTAATTTACTGTTTAATCAACTAGAATTAAATATAACAGCAGGGTTCTAATGCTGTATATATAGTCTATAAATCTATTTAATTGGATTTCTAAAATGGTAAATGGGCTGACAACTATACGCCTTCCAAATCAGGGTCTATGACTTACGAAATTGTTTAGTTTCGAACAGTTTTCTGCCAACTTTGGGCTCAGTTTGTGATGCGTACAATGCAAAATAAATTGAGCTAGTTAAATCAAAACGAAGGGGTTTAGGTTAGGTTCATACCCGTGAAAATGGTTCTGAAAACCATCGAGTGAGGATGCCAGAAACCAGCGACGAACTAGGTTCAGGACTGCGGCTGCTGTTGTATGCTTTCACGGCTGCCGCACGCGTGCGGGGTTCAGTCGCCGTCCGGTGACTCGCGCGGTGGCGCTCGGTTGCGGGGTGGCCGCCCAAGGTGTCGTGGATGATGGCGCACCGTCAGGTGGGAGTCGTATGGCTTAGGGTTTGTGGTTTTTAGAGAGGTTCTCTCTCGGGTTCGTAAGGGGGGGGGGGGGGCGATTCCTGCTGTGTTCTAAAGGGTTTTTTGTGTGGGAGGTTTTGGGCTCGGCTGATAGGTTTATTTGTTTTTCATTTATTTTCTTTTCTCTCTTTATTTACACTTTAAGCATATATATATATATATATATATATATATTTTTTTTAAGCATATATATATATATATATATATATATATATATATATATATATATATATATATATATATGCTTAAAATATATATATGCTTAATATATATATATATTAAGCATATATATATTTTAAGCATATATATATATATATATATATATATATATATATATATATATATATATATATATATATATATATATATATATATATATATATATATATAAAGTCCGGCGGTCCTAGCTCTATTGGTTAGGACGAGTGGCTCCCAGTGGGGAGGTCGCGAGTTCGAGCCCCTTTGCGGGTTTGTGCTCCCACTCACTCCACTCGGGGTGGCTCGGCGGCCATTTGGCCGCGGCCTCGAGGTGGATGCTGGACAGGACAATGATGAATTGGCCTGTGTGATGCAGGGCATCCGCAACGTCGGAGGCCTGTCGACATAGTGCCACGAACTGAGCCCGAAGAATATATATATATATTATAATACTATTTTATTATAATATATAGTTTGAGATTTGGAGTATAATATACTCCAAATCTCAAGCTATATATTATAATAAAATAGTATTATAATATATATATATACACACACAGACACACACACACACACACACACACACACACACACACACACACACACACACAAAAGTGTTATAGCCTACATGAATCCCAAGGATCTAGAATTTAGTTAAGAAATTATTTACCAAACTAACAAATAAAATATTATTTTAATAACAATCATATAATATAACCATCTTTTATACAATGGCCTGCTAGGTCAATAAAAATAAAATAAAATGCCAATTGTACATGTGCACGGTCGTCCTTAGACACACTACCCGTCCACATGGGCTTGTGTTTGGTTCAGGTCAGGTCCGGACTAATTTGGTACAACCGGGTCACCTAAAAGTCAAATAATATTAATAATAAATAATTAATTTATTTATAGTGGTCATGTCACAATTTGGCCTAGTTTTCCTAGTTAGGACACTCCTATGGCTCGGCCTTTCCTACTATGGCCAAAACACTAGCCAAGGCACACCGCTGTACTATCCGTGCCACGATTTCTAGTCACCTTGTACTCCAAATCTCAACCATGACTAAAGTACCCTATCGTAATAACTAACTAAATAATTATTTATAAAATTCTAAAAATCACCATTTAAATTAAATAAATAAATAAATAAATCACCATTCTAAAAATCACCCTTATTCTTCTTGTGCAAATCTATGTAGATGACATAATATTCAGTTCTACTAATGAAATTTTTTGTCAAGAATTTGCTAGGTGTATGCAGAGTGAGTTTGAGATGAGTATGATGGGAGAACTGAACTACTTTCTAGGACTCCAGATCAAATAATACTCACAAGGAACATTCATCAACCAAGCTAAGTATACGGAGGATTTACTAAAGAAGTATGACTTCGACAACGTAAAGCCTATCGGAACTCCAATGGCTACATCAACCCACCTTGACATTGATGAAAGTGGCAAACCAGTCGACTAGCATATGTATGGAGCTATGATTGGTAGTTTATTATATTTAACTGCTAGTCGCCCTAATATCATATTTAGCGTTTGCATCTGTGTTAGATATCAAGCTAATCCTAAAGAATCACACTTATGTGCCGTTAAGCGTATCTTCCGATACCTTAAAAGAACTTCTACAGTCAGCTTGTGGTATCCCAAAACTACATCTTTTGACCTAATCGGTTATTCATATGCTAATTTTGTAGGATGCAAAGTAGACCGTAAAAATACCAGCCGTACGTGTCATTTTCTAAGAAAAGCTTTAGTCTCCTGGTTTAGCAAAAAGTAAAACTCTGTAGCGCTATCAACGACTGAGGCTGAGCATATCGCCGTAGGACGTTGTTGTGCTCAAGTTTTATGGATGAAGCAAACCCTAGATGACTACAATTTGCACTACACGAAGATTTCCATATTTTGTGATACCGCTAGCACGATTAATTTAACTAAGAACCCTGTTTGTCACTCACGTACAAAGCACATAGAGATACGTCATCACTTTTTATGTGATCACCAACAACATGGAAATATTTGCTTAGAATTTATTGACACGGATCATCAACTAGCAGATATTTTTATAAAACCTTTGGCTGAAGACCATTTCAATTATCTGCGACGTGAACTAGGCATACTTGAATTTTTAGGTTCATGATTCATTACGATTAATAAATAATTCTTATAACTTAAGATTTTGACATTTATTAATTGAAGTTATTTTGGGTACAAGTCGAAAGGGCCTTTGTCAAAATGACATAAAAGTCTGAACCACATGGTGTCAAGTGTCTTCGAACTACCACTAGCTTGGATCCGGCCCCTACAGCTAACCCAATGTAATAAATATTATTAAATAGAGAAGTTTAAAAGTTATTAAGATTATTTATCATTTATTATGCATAAATGAATTGGGAATACAAGTAGCCGAACTCTGGCAGAACTCGGACCGAGTTCGGACCGAGTTAGGTTGATGTCGATTAAATTTCCAGAACAGTAGCAGTCGGCCCTAGCTTCTATTTAAACCCCTTCTTCTTCTTCTTCTTCTTCTTCTTCTGTATTTTACTTTTATTGAGTCTAGGAAAAACAAATATAAAATCTATTGGGATATTACTGGCTTTGGCTATCTTCCATTCTGCCTATCCAAAAATCCTACCTATATCTCAAATCTACAATATCCAAACAGCCGACAAAGCCTACACAATTTGGACCCAAAAATTCTATTCTGGATTGAAAGAATTCTGACATAATTCTGACTGAGTTCGGTCTAAGAATTTTGAAAAACAGTTCCCTCAAAAACTTGATCCAACGTTCGTTTGGGGGATCTTCGCATCCGAACTCTTCCTGAACTCTGCCCGAGTTCGGTTAGAAAAAATACTACAAATAGAGAAGGATTTATTCATTTCTAATCACTCATTCACTCTTCTCTCTATCTATTCCTAAAGTATTTTTCCAGTGATCTAAAGCTTTCACATTTTACCTATACTTCTCTTAGCCAAAGCCAGTAATGTCTTGTTCGATTTAGAGTCTTTGGTTTACAGAGTTGTAAAAAGATTGTAAGTCAGAAAACATCTCAGTTTTTGGAGTCGGTCGTGCGCTCATCACCAAGCACGGTGTTGTGAAGTCGGTCGTGCACTTGTCGCCAAACACGGTGTTGTAAAGAGACGGCATGTTCTCATTTAGCTTACAAATACTGGATTAACAGTAGGCAAGAGTACTCGTGATTGGATTAGTCCTCTCAAAGAAAAACTAGTATATATCGAGGTGTTCACTGAGTTTGATCTTCTATCTCTTACTATAATTTAAATTACTGTCTCTTTATTTCTGCCACAGATTTTAATTGTTCATTTTTAATTGGTGATTATTTTTGCTGCATTCGCACACACTTTATTCACCCCCTCTAGAGGTGCTCAATGGTCCTACAAACCTTTGTGTATCAGTCTAGTTGGGGATATAACCTGTGTGCAGGTGTAGGTAGTAGAGGCAGAGGATTAGAGTATCAGAGTGTTGTCTGTAGATTGTTGTATCAGTAGGTAGTGTCCCAGTGATATAGTGGTGTGTGTAAGTGAAGGTTATAGTGTATAGAAAGTGAGTGAGGGATGTATATATTTAATCTTAACTTAACCTTAAACTAGGAATGCTGGTTAATACCTACATATATGTATACACATATAAAGTATATGTAATGGTAAGATTTGGGGCATCTTTGTGTGTGTCATGTATGAGGATGGGTATATAGGTCTTCATAAGACAACATCGGTGTAGTATCATACAGAATTATATAGCAACCATATCATAGGATACATGTAAAATATGTAACAACAGTCAAGGGTAGATACCCATAGGTACTTACATACATAAGAAATAGTGTATATGCACTAGAAGCATGGTATGCTACATATATAGGGTATAAACAAGATACCTAGTGTTACCGATTGATATAGAATTGACCTAAAAATTTAGTTTAAAGCTAGTTAAGCATATTTATGATTCTAAATCACTCTTTGACATGGAAATTCATATATAGGTCACTTGAACTCTAGTTCAGACACTGATTTGTGTTTACAACGTAGTACGACAGGCAAGTACATTCTCTGTAGTTTTTTTATTTGATGATTACTATGATACATGTACTAGCGATATTATACTTTATTCTCAACACGATGGTATACAAATTGGTTCATATTGGTCCTTAGTCATGAGATGTTGCCTTCATATTGGACATTGTTTATTGTATTAATATTTAGACATTGTTCATTGTGATGATATTAGACATTGTTCATCATGTTGATTTTAGACATTATTTATTGTGATGATATTGGACATTGTTCATCATGTTGATTTCAGACATTATTTATTGTGATGATATTAGACATTATTCATCATGTTGATTTTAGATATTATTTCATGGTTCATATATTATGATGTGTCATGGTTGGATCCATTGTACTAGTCGGGGAAGGAAACAACTATTTAGATATATGATCATATCATAGACATTGTGATAGTATGGACATTGTGATAAATAATCATACATCTCACGTATGGTTATTCTTACCTTATAGACATTGTGTAAGTTCCCAACTGATCACATATCTAAACTTATATTTCAAAACACATAGATAGTTACAGTGATTTCCGTTCCAGTTCATATTTTGCTATATGCCATATTGTATCTACTCACCTATTGTTCATTATTTGCCATTGCCATGTACCAGTTTACCTTTTCATCATGTGTTATATTTGCTATTTTAGTTTTATAGTCTTTATCATGTTATTGCAACTGCTGTTAGAGTTGTACTCGTTCCAATCCTGATTGGATAACATTTTTGGTGATCGATATGGAGGACCGGTATGCTACTTATTATGGAGCCAAGGAGGGTGTAGAAGCAGAGTTGACCCCTATAATTTAGGGTAGATGAGTGACTGCCGGGAGGTCTAGCCGGATCACCTAGTTATTTTAGATTCCAGTATTAGTATTATAGTACTAGATTTGTCTCCAGCAACTATTGATAACTTGGGATGTTGTATTAGATTTAGTTATGTTGTTGTGGTTGTTGTCTAGACTTACCTAGAACTTGTGGTTTTGGATTATCATCTATTTATATTCTATCATGCTATATCATATTGTGCTTTTGGATATTGTGATTGAGTATTGTCATTGTCAGATATCATTATTCTTCTTTGGAATTAGATATCTGTTTGAGATGGTTAGTTATAGTGATTATCTAGACATCTTACTATGCCGATGCTACGGAATAGGCTGGGCATGACTTACGCACCCGTACCTGATCATGCGAACGTGGGTCATGACAACCACTAAAGAGCGTGTCGCTGATACGAGTATTTTGGGACCTTCGGGAGAGACCGCACCTCTCACACGAAGTATTTTCGTCATATATTTAGTCAATGATGGCTTGAATTTCTAGTGACCTTTCATATAGATGTGTCGTTGTGCTGAGCGATAATCCGCATGCACGGTGCCGGTTGAGTCACAAGAAATATAAGCACGACACGACCGAGTCTGTCAAAAAATATTTGCACGGTTTGTAACACAACTTTTATTGAAGCCTAAGTTTGGATATTGTAGAGATACGTGCTTCGGTACGAGATGTGGCATCGTGTTTGAGTCGTTGAGACAAAGTTCATAAGATTATAATTGAGTCATTTGTATGTTGAAACAGGAAAAGTCATAAGGCAAGTCTTGAATTAATTACACTTTGTTATTAGGCTTAGCCTCGACGTTGATGCACAATTGAATTTTGTAGCACGGTCACATGGATTTGGTGCACGATCACATTGGTTGCAACATGAATAGGCCTGAAGTCTATGTAATGAAATTGATCCTAAGGCAAGATTAGAAAGACCACAAATGAATAAGTTACACTCACTAAAATAATGTGTTAGTTTTGTATGGGTGGGCAAGATGTCCCTCACCAGTATGGTTGTGTACTGACACCCCACAAGTTTTTATGTGAAGTTCAGGTACTTGATCGTTCGGGATAGAGCTCGCTTGGACATACTGAGGCACGAATTTCCTTAGCGTTTCGAGGAGTACGATTGCGTTGGAGTCTTCTCCTATATAGGAAATAATGTATGGACATCGCCTTTTGAAGCATCCTTAAGTTTTAAGCCTAATGATATGATATTTATATTGAGAGATGAGAGAGAGACAAAGATAGCTAAAAGATTGTATTCAGAGAGATTATAGTTTGGCTTCGTGTCCTCTTATAAATTCTGTTGATTATCAATAATAAGCTCTTATTTTGTTGAATACTAGTGTTTTCTTTGTTATTCAATACTTCTGCTTTGGGACTTCTGTACAACGATCCCGTCGCCAAGCTGCTGTAATCGGCCGTTATGGAGATTGCTTTGCGTGGGCGAAACCTAGGCTCGGACGATATCATGCCCTAGCGAGGACGATCGGTTCTGTAGAACTAGGGTGTGACGTAATGATATTAGAGCACGACTTTACATACTTGGACTTCTATTGAATTCTATTGAACTATGTTGTTCACTACAAGAAAAATGGCTTTTCTTGACGGGTTTTTCCCGTCACCAAAGGGTTTAGTTGACGATTTTCCTTCCGTCTGCTAGGCTAGTGTCGGCAAAAGTTCCCACTTTAGTTGACGGTTGCTGAACGACTTTAGTTGACAGGTTTTAGCCGTCAACTAAAATTGCTTTAGATGACGGGTTTTAGCCGTCAAATAAATCCAGTTTTAGACCGTCAATATTGGTGTATACTTTTCCTAATGCTGGCCTAGTTGACAGTTAATGACCGTCAACATGGATTCTCTTTTTGTTGACGTTTCTTAGCTGTAAAGAGACCTTGTTTATCAATTCCATTTACGTTGTCGACGTTACGAGATCTACGCATAATATCAAATCCAGAAATGCATAATATGAATTCTAGAATCTCTCACAAACATCAAATAATTTACAAGCACATTTTATATTAACAAAACAAACATGTTCTTACATTCGACCAACAGTTCTTTTGTTCAGTTAACCAACAAAAAGATAAACTTTGTTCACAGATACACACAGGTACATGATACACCAACCCCATTTCATACTAACTAATTCCACAATAGAACAAAATACCCTTAACGGAAGCCCGCAGCTTCACAAACTATATCGCAACCGAAGCCTGCAGCTTCACAAACCATCATTCATCGAGAATTCCCTGTAGCCAATTAAAAACACATTGTTAGTATTGGACTGGTATCAATAAAGAAATATTTGAACAAAGACTGATACAATATCATTGTTAGTATTGGACTGGTACAAATCACATATAGGTTGAATAAAGAAATATTTGATACAATATCTTCAACAAGGACTGTTACAACAAGTGGGTGAAGCAGTAATATATAGGACAAAAATATATCAATGGGGACTGCTACTAAGGTTTAAACCAAACCCGAGTCCCTCCTATTTGTGATACTAAAAAAAATCAAGTATCAAGGCTCTCAAACTGATACAGTATCTGAGCACAAATAAAACTAAAGACTGAATGACTAACTGTAATATAGGACTGAAACCATTAGCAAAGAGGAACTTAAATGTCTACTGACTGAAACATCCCCATTCTTATTTACCTAGTAAACTGAACTGTTACTAAGAATGAGAAGTAGGGACTGAACTATGTGCAATTTGGGGACTGAGCAGTGACTGATACAAGAAATTTGGGGACTGAACAGTGACTGATACAAGAAATTAGCAAACAGGAACTTAAATGTCCACTGACTGAAACATCCCCTTCTCATAAACCCATGATGACTGTCACGACCCGTACCCTTTTTTTTTTTAAACGGATACAAGACGTGTCCAAGCCAGCCTACGCCGTAGTGTCGGCAGTAGAACGCTATCACGGCCATGAAGATCAAAATCACAAACAATGCTCATTCACAACATTAATTTAATTTACAAAGATCACAAGTTTTACATTTGTAGAAAAATATAAACTTGTACAAATATGGAAAGACTACAACTCATCTATCTAGCTAGTTTCTAGGCCTTTGTCTGCAAGTATTTTCCGTCACTCCCCAAGCTAAGTGAATCCACGGCTAACCTGAAAATGTTGGTTTCCAGTCAGGAATGGAACGAGCACAATTCATTGAATGCAATTTCAAATAAAGAAGATGACTATAAAACAAAGGTTAGACATCAATTATGAGTTTTGAAAATAAATAGAAAATACAGAAAACCAATAGTAAATAAATAGACACAACAGACTTTCTCCAACTGCTAGAAGTACCTTTGATATGTGATCGGTCTCGGGACAATTATGCGACACTGTCTACACTGTCTAAAGTTACACTGTCTACACTGTCTAAGTTACACTGTCTACACTATCTAAGTTACACTGTCTACATTGTATAAAGCTACACTGTCTACAGAAAATATTGCAATAAAGAAACACTGTCTACAAAATAATAATCACGATCTACACAATTTAAATGCAGTAATAATCATGGTCTACACTGTCTACTTTGTAATAAATAAATCACTGTCTACACTGTCTACAAGAAATAAATAGATCACTGTCTACACTGTCTACAAAAAATAATGAATCACTGTCTACACTGTCTACAATGTCTACACTGTCTAAGGTCAGATCACACATCGTTGGTACTTCCCATTCCCGACTCAACAATTTTAATAGAAAATAATCACATAACCAATGGCCAATCAATGAAATATAGTGAAAATCAATATCGAAATACAGACAATAAACTGTACTCGCCTGTGGTCCTGTGCTGGTGAAACCGATGATCCAAATCACTCAAAATGCCACAATAGTCAAAACCCGTACAACAGTCCCCGAAAACTGAAATAGACAATACCAATGATCTCAAAATAGTCCAATTAGCTAGGATTGCCTATCCTTAAGTCCAATTCTGGACACAGGAGCAAAACGGTAATTTCGAGCCAAAATGATATCCGTCGTTGGACCCGCTTTGTACCGAAAAGCGTGCCAGAGTCAACGGTCTCTAAAGTCGTCAAACTACATGTCTACGGATCCAGTTTTTCGATACGAACCCAACCGTATGTCCAAAGTTGGATTCCGGCGGGCCGAGCACAAAATCGCCCGTTGAGTGGGACCGTGGGGCCCGCAAAACGGTGATTTTATCAACTGTCTCAGAATCGGACCAAACTTGGCATACAGGACCTGAAAAATGATACGGTCCTGTTGGCGCAAGTTTCGTCTCGATCCGACGAACGTGCACAAAGTAATTGAGAAATTTGCAACGTGCACGATACGGGGAATTTCGACGGATACGCATCAAATTCGTCGCGCACACGCAACCAATTTGAATTCCGTTAAAGCCCACACGACCACGAAGCTGTTACGCAGCTTTCGATACTTTCGGTGCGCGACCACGTCGTCCGGATTGGCGTGACGTACGTCATGTGGAGCGATTTTCTAGTTTTGAAAACAGATTTTTCGTCAACTTCACCCTAATTTTAAACAGCAAATAATCAACAAGAATTTATTCTAAAAATAGCGTTTCCATCTTGGTTAGGTTGTCTAGAAGTCTGTTCAAGCAGTTTTCTAAAACTCGCGATGTTCTGGTCACAATTCGACCGCAAACTTGGCATTTTCAGGGCAATTTCTGAATCCAGAAATCGAGATTTTTCTCGGTTTTGGAACTCGTTTATCATCGTGTACAAGGCGAAATAAAATGAAGTATATGAACGAAAACGAAGTCGGTTAGGTTGTGGTCGTACCTGAGCAAACGGTTCGATGTTTCGTCGATCGAGGAGGGAGAAATCACGTCGCGAACTCGTGCGTTTGGGGTCGGCTGCTACTGTCGCTCTACTGTCAACCCGCGCGCGCGCGGTTTCCACGCGGCCGTGGTCGCGCGCGGCGGTGGCGCCGACGGCGGGTGGGTCGTCCACGACCAGGGAACAGCGCGACGTTGGGTCGAGAGGATTTGGATTAGGGTTTTGCGTTCTCTCCTCTCGTTTATATGCGCACGGCTTGGGGGAAAAAGCACTCTCGGGTCGGCTAGCTGCTGTTTACACAGGGTCGGGTAAAGCCTTGGGCTGAGGGGGTTGTTTGCTGTGGGTATGTTGGCCCACTGGTTGGGCCAGGGTTTTAGGGCTCGGGTGAGCTTGGTTGTTTGACTGCTTCCAAATCTTCCAAAAAGGATTATCATGGTTGTGTTTGGTTGTAAGAGAATTTTAATAACAACATAGTCCTACTACTATATATTGGATAGTCTCAGTATCTGCGTATTGATACTTCAGTTCTGGTTATTATTGTTTGTAGGTGATGTTCTGAGAGCACTTTAAACATGCATGTGTACATCATAACACTTGTAAATGTTTGTCAGTGGGATTTGAACTACAATCCAGTTTATCAAATTGGCATTTGACAAATGCTAGTTAAGAAATTTAGGAGTTAGGTCCAAGTCCTCCCAGGAATTAGTTGACTCCTCAATTTCTAAATTTCCAATTTCACATCCAAATGGTGTCAAATTTGAAACAAAAGCTCTTTCGTTGGGTCGATTCTCCCCATCTTCACTTCAGACAACTTTGTCATATAGCTCTTGTTTACACACTATGCTTCTTAAATCCACAACATATTTCTGAAAATAAAATTCAGGATCCATTTAGTTTTTGAATATCTTATTTACTCTATTGCTTCTCAATTTACAATCAGTATCACCTATTATGCAAACGGCCACTTTAGCTTAGCGAGCACATAAACCTAAGCACCACAACCTGAACCCTTAATTTCAGGTCCCACTAATTTATGACATTAAGAAAAAGAGCTTAGGACTATGTATGTTTAAAGTTTGATAAGTACAATACTAGTAGGCTTGCAGCAATACAAACTTCTACTAGTAAATCAAATAATTATTTATAAATATCTAAAAATCCTCATTAAAAATAAATAAGAAGAAAAATATTTCAAAATTTCTGGGAAGGGCAGCTACAAATCTACCCACCTTAAAATAATTTTGTCCTCGAAATTCAAATTCATAATTTTTTCCTTAAAATTCAAAGTCTACCTTTACCTTGATCTCCTCAATTTAATTCCTCAAAATATTTTATAACCTTTCCTAACCTTTTCGTAACTACGAATCATCGAGGACTTCTACCCACCTTTGGTCACACTACTCACTTCAAACACCTGACGCCATATTATTGTAACCCTCCAGCTAAAAGTAACTACCGACGGATATCTATAACATATGGTATCTACAACCCTCTCCTATCTATCAGCAACTCAGAATTTACCAAGCAATAAATTTACACAAGTGGCTAAGGATTATTGATAAATTCTAGTAAGCATGACTATTCATCACTCCAAAGTATGGAGGACAGGAAGATAAGGCAGAATAATCGGGAGCAGCTGTGAAGTTTCAAGAGCAGTGGAGAGTATCCAATGTTACAGATAGAAAAGGGAGTTTATGAACCACTGTCTTATTGGGCTACTCTAGTCCAGTCACTTGCTAACTCGAAGAGCCCTTCGTTACTTATAGTGGCCTGCAATCCGTGCAATACAGAAGTCTCATTCTCAAAATTCTAATTCAAACAAGGTTCCCTAACGGAACGGGATTGGAGAAATCAAGATCGTGGTCCTAATGGGTTCTCTATTTGGACATCAGTCGTTGGTTGGATAAACATTGGGTTTCAATTTACATTGACTAGACAAGATCCTAAGGTAAAACTATTCCTACCAGATTAGGATATTCTAGAATAGGTTTCTACACGAGGGTTGAGCTAGTTGCCCGTCAGGTTGGCTAGCTAGGTTTATGAAGTCCAAAATGCTCCTTCGGCGACTTTTGTGTTTAAGTAGCACAAGAGGCCTCTATCGAGTGGCACACTAGTGGCATGGGCGTAGTGGGCTTCGAGTGGATCACTACCATATATTGGGTCGAAGGAATTAAGTCAAAGTTGAGGCTCTAATGGGAGTCGGAAAGTGTACCTGTATTACGGTAAGGGTTATAGCTAATCCTTCTGTCCTGAAAGTCGTACTACAAAAATAGAGTACAAGGGGACGGATTTGAGTGGGACATGATATACGTAAATGAAGATGGACTTGTCTAGATCCTGCATATGAAGTTTGTTGAAAGGTAACAGCTGGTCTCGTGCTCCGGATATTAATGACACGACCGGGGACACAAAATAGTCTAAATGGAAAGTGGGAGTCCATGGGGCACTAACTATCATTCTAATGGAAATTATTCTAATCAATTGGTAATCCTTGTATATCCCTAAACCTTAGTAGGCTTACAGTCTACCCACCTTAGAAGCTAGGTCATGGTCTTAGGAAGGATGAGGTCAGAAGAATTTCCAAAATCCAGGTATTGTACCTCAACTCTTGTTAATAAAGAATCAAGCACGACGGAACGGGGTGTGATGGTTATAAGTCACGTCAATGATCGTTCCTTAATAAATGGAACATGGGTATGTACAATTACACACGGGTTCTAGTTGGAGCAAGCTTCAAAGGAAGGTTAGAGGTTCACAACATTTGGTCTCTTGAGAATAGGTAGTCTCCTGGGTTGGCATTACGACTAAGGGTAAAACCCTAATCATTCTTAAATTCAGATGGCTTGAAAGTCCCGATAACAGTTTGGGGTCGAGAGGAGAATGAGTAACTCAATCACAGGACTGGCCGTTGGTAGCTACACTTGTGCCTACCATTATCATAGCCATGGGAATACTCTGTATCTCTCTACCATCACGAGCTTTCGTTTTTTCCAAATCGGTGAAAGATAAAAACAATAAAGGATTCAAGAAAGATGTTACTAAATACAATTTCGTGATTCAAGGACGAACATATAATTCAAGAGGAATTGTCAATGCAGTCGTGGATGAGACCCTAGGGACATCTATATCTCAATCCACGTAGGATAATTAAATAAAGTGCGAACCAAATGCATCATGGTTGATCAGACCATAATACACTGATTCTGATCAGACAATAAGTTAGCAGGCGTCCCCACTAAACATATGCCTCGAATCAAGCTCGATAAAAGAATAAGCTTGCAAAAACTAGGCTGTAATAGCAGCGTTGGTCAAAATAGTCAAGATACAAGCACGCGAGATTTTTGAAAAGAGGCACAAGTAGTTCGAGTTTAGAGAGAATCAAAACTTACCTGGTGTCTTTGCTTATACAATCTTTCTAAAATCTTCCTGTCTATAAGGTCTTGGTCAACTAATGGGTTATGGAACTCTGGATTCTATATTCTTGGTAACTTATTAGTGTCTGTCAACTTCCTCGTCAATAGATCACAAGGACCACATAATGCTAGGTTGGGACACATGCTACTCAACTTACAGAACTTCCACTAATATTGGCCTTGGATCTTATGGGATATACATGGTATCGTCCTATCCTCCATAGTATCCTAAACCCGTAATCACGTTTGAAGTCATTTCACCGAGAGTTACGCCTAGCCCGTATACTCGGGCTGTGGTAAACCCTTGGTTTCGTAACTCAAATATGATACGAAGTCAAACACTACTTAACCCTATCCAATATTGACTCAAGGGTAACGACGATCAAAGAGAGGACCACTAGCCATAGTTTTGGCAATATTCCATCACCTATATTTTCTTAACTAATTTCACCTCTAGGGGTTGTGTCTCGCCAGTGCGCTGCTGGCTGCAGTGAGTCCATAATTTAAATAAAAGGTGACAGTGCGCTGCTGTCCTGCCATTATGAGTCAACTAATACTCTTTTAACTGTATCCTCAAAATTCCTGAGTTTCTAGAGATTCAAACATGTCGACTATGAAATAAAGCGTAAGCATTTATCCTATTAATCATAACCCTTCAAATAAATGATTGAACAGGAAAGAAACATCTGAGGACAAGGAAATGCAATATTCTAATATCTATTCTATGTGTATTCACACCCTTGAGGAAAACTTTGAATTGAAACTATCTTGGGGTTCATCTATAGATAACATAAAATAACAACTCTTAGGGCAAAAATAGGAACTTAAATAGACAATTTAACTAAGATAGGAGGATGATATCTAAGAGGCAAAGAGAAGGAATTAAACAATTTATCAAGGTTAGATCGTTAATTCTAGGAAGCCATGTCTCACCAAATGAATAATCTATTCACATTGGATCGTATCATCATATCAAGAAGAAATAGTGTAACTGTAGGCATCCGACAAACTATTAAAATTAATAACTCCTCATTTAAATTGCATGGCCTATACTACCCATCGGTAAGTTTGTGTAAGGGACTCCTAGTCCTAGTCACTCTCTTAAATTAATTTCGTGAATGAGCATTTCCTAGTCGCAGGCTCGCAATAGTACAACCAACTTAAGTACTATCACGAGTTCGCATGATTTGCGAAGACTGACCTGCATGGGCCACCACAAAAACTTGTCACGACCCGCACCCATTTTTTTTTAAACGGATACGAGACGTGTCCAAGCCAGCCTACGCCGCAGTGTCGGCGGTAGAACGCTGTCACGGCCATGAAGATCAAAATCACAAACAATGCTCATTCACAACATTAATTTAATTTACAAAGATCACAAGTTTTACATTTGTAGAAAAATATAAACTTGTACAAATATGGAAAGACTACAACTCATCTATCTAGCTAGTTTCTAGGCCTTTGTCTGCAAGTATTTCCCGTCACTCCCCAAGCTAAGTGAATCCACGGCTAACCTGAAAATGTTGGTTTCTAGTCAGGAATGGAACGAGCACAATTCAGTGAATGCAATTTCAAATAAAGAAGATGACTATAAAACAAAGGTTAGACATCAATTATGAGTTTTGAAAATAAATAGAAAATACAAAAAACTAATAGTAAATAAATAGACACAACAGACTTTCTCCAACTGCTAGAAGTACCTTTGATATGTGATCGGTCTCGGGACAATTATGCGACACTGTCTACACTGTCTAAAGTTATACTGTCTACACTGTCTAAGTTACACTGTCTAAGTTACACTGTCTACATTGTATAAAGCTACACTGTCTACAGAAAATATTGTAATAAAGAAACACTGTCTACAAAATAATAATCACGATCTACACAATTTAAATGCAGTAATAATCATGGTCTACACTGTCTACTTTATAATAAATAAATCACTGTCTACACTGTCTACAAGAAATAAATAGATCACTATCTACACTGTCTACAAGAAATAATGAATCACTGTCTACACTGTCTAAGGTCAGATCACACATCGTTGGTACTTCCCATTCCCGACTCAACAATTTTAATAGAAAATAATTACATAACCAATGGCCAATCAATGAAATATAGTGAAAATCAATATCAAAATGCAGACAATAAACTGTACTCGCCTGTGGTCCTGTGCTGGTGAAACCGATGATCCAAATCACTCAAAATGCCACAATAGTCAAAACCCGTACAACAGTCTCCAAAAACTGAAATAGACAATACCAATGATCTCAGAATAGTCCAATTAGCTAGGATTGCCTATCCTTAAGTCCAATTCTGGACACAGGGGCAAAACGGTAATTTCGAGCCAAAACGATGTCCGCCGTTGGACCCGCTTTGTACCGAAAAGCGTGCCAGAGTCAACGGTCTCTAAAGTCGTCAAACTATATGTCTACGAATCCAGTTTTTCGATACGAACCCAACTGTATGTCCAAAGTTGGATTCCGGCGGGCCGAGCACAAAATCGCCCGTTGAGTGGGACCGTGGGGCCCGCAAAACGGTGATTTTATCAACTGTCTCAGAATCGGACCAAACTTGGCATACAGGACTAGAAAAATGATACGGTCCTGTTGGCATAAGTTTCGTCTCGATCCGACGAACGTGCACAAAGTAATTGAGAAATTTGCAACGTGCACGATACGGGGAATTTTGACGGATACGCATCAAATTCGTCGCGCACACGCAACCAATTTGAATTCCGTCAAAGCCCACACGACCACGAAGCTGTTACGCAGCTTTCGATACTTTCGGTGCGCGACCACGTCGTCCGGATTGGCGTGACGCACGTCATGTGGAGCGATTTTCTAGTTTTGAAAACAGATTTTTCGTCAACTTCACCCTAATTTTAAACAGCAAATAATCAACAAGAATTTATTCTAAAAATAGCGTTTCCATCTTGGTTAGGTTGTCTAGAAGTCTGTTCAAGCAGTTTTCTAAAACTCGCGATGTTCTGGTCACAATTCGACCGCAAACTTGGTGTTTTTAGGACAATTTCTGAATCCAGAAATCGAGATTTTTCTCGGTTTTGGAACTCGTTTATCGTCGTGTACAAGGCAAAATAAAATAAAGTACATGAACGAAAATGAAGTCGGTTAGGTTGTGGTCGTACCTGAGCAACGGTTCGACGTTTCGTCGACCGAGGAGGGAGAAATCACGTCGCGAACTCGTGCGTTTGGGGTCGGCTGCTACTGTCGCTCGACTGTCAACCCGCGCGCGCGCGGTTTCCACGCGGCCGTGGCCGCGCGCGACGGTGGCGCCGACGGCGGGTGGGTCGCCCACGACCAGGGAACAGCGCGGCGTTGGGTCGAGAGGATTTGGATTAGGGTTTTGCGTTCTCTCCTCTCGTTTATATGCGCGCGGCTTGGGGGGAAAAGCACGCTCGGGTCGGCTAGCTGCTGTTTACACAGGGTCGGGTGAAGCCTTGGGCTGAGGGGGTTGTTTGCTGTGGGTATGTTGGCCCACTGGTTGGGCCAGGGTTTTAGGGCTCGGGTGAGCTTGGTTGTTTGACTGCTTCCAAATCTTCCAAAAAGGATTATCATGGTTGTGTTTGGTTGTAAGAGAATTTTAATAACAACATAGTCCTACTACTATATATTGGATAGTCTCAGTATCTGCGTTTTGATACTTCAGTTCTGGTTATTATTGTTTGTAGGTGATGTTCTGAGAGCACTTTAAACATGCATGTGTACATCATAACACTTGTAAATGTTTGTCAGTGGGATTTGAACTACAATCCAGTTTGTCAAATTGGCATTTGACAAATGCTAGTTAAGAAATTTAGGAGTTAGGCCCAAGTCCTCCCAGGAATTAGTTGACTCCTCAATTTCTAAATTTCCAATTTCACATCCAAATGGTGTCAAATTTGAAATAAAAGCTCTTTCGTTGGGTCGATTCTCCCCATCTTCACTTCAGACAACTTTGTCATATAGCTCTTGTTTACACACTATGCTTCTCAAATCCACAACATATTTCTGAAAATAAAATTCAGGATCCATTTAGTTTTTGAATATCTTATTTACTCTATTGCTTCTCAATTTACAATCAGTATCACCTATTATGCAAACGGCCACTTTAGCTTAGCGAGCACATAAACCTAAGCACCACAACCTGAACCCTTAATTTCAGGTCCCACTAATTTATGACATTAAGAAAAAGAGCTTAGGACTATGTATGTTTAAAGTTTGATAAGTACAATACTAGTAGGCTTGCAGTAATACAAACTTCCACTAGTAAATCAAATAATTATTTATAAATATCTAAAAATCCTCATTAAAAATAAATAAGAAGAAAAATATTTCAAAATTTCTAGGAAGGGCAGCTACAAAGACTGATACCATTGGTAATCCCCCCTT
Source organism: Iris pallida (assembly GCA_029216955.1). Taxonomy (NCBI): domain Eukaryota; kingdom Viridiplantae; phylum Streptophyta; class Magnoliopsida; order Asparagales; family Iridaceae; genus Iris; species Iris pallida. The sequence goes on along the minus strand of JANAVB010030816.1, from coordinate 9,580,207 downwards.
CACACATTAGTTAACAGTAAACAAAATCATGGACTGATACCATGATGACTGATACCCATGATGACTGCTAGTATCAAGTCCATTTGAATTACAAGTCAGAACTCTGATACTCACTGCTGCCATCCAATTGCAAGTCTGATTTGCAGAGATACTCTGATACTCTCTGTGTTCACTAGAACTCTGATACTCACTGCTACTCACTACTAGTAGAGAATGATTGTATGCAGAGATACTCTGATACTCATTGTGTCCACTAGATTCAAGCATGTGAGCACTATGATACTCTGATAAAGTATATGTATTTGTTTTCTAATATCGGGCACGGATACGAATAATGATTTTGTTTGGAAATAGTTCCTTTGTATAATTGGACTAGGCAGCATGGACTTGACCTTTTCCATACCTTGGTAAGAGCCTCACATTAGTGGGATGCACTATTTGGATTATTGAACATATGTCAATATTTGACTAATGGATAGGAATTCCTCAAATATGAATGGTTATTAGATAAGAAGACTATATGGGAATTGAGTCTACCATATTCTTTTGAAGGTTTCAAGTATTATTCTCGTTATTAGGATACAAAGTTAACACCATATGCATATTTTTATTTTAAATGGGTGGACAAAATATGTATAAGTTGTATATGTTTACACCCTAATTTATAGTGTGCAGTTGTTTTTCTAATGCATTGAACCGAACATAGTGGTTTACATGTATTGGTGTGGGATAGCTTAGTTGGTATATCATGCGGCTATTAAGGAATTATCAGGATTACTTTCAGATTAGCAGTCTTTTTGTCTTGTTCTATTTATCATATAGAAATAGGACTATTGGATACACTCAAAACATACACACATGTATAGAAAACATCCTCACTCATGAGCACACTACTCACACACACTTGCACAGGAAACACTCTCCATTACATAGTCACACAACATGTATCCTGAACATAAGTATCAGAGTTAATATTAGTAATGCTTAGTAGTGGCTTAGTATCATGAGTATCAATATCAGCAAGTATCTTGAACACAAAATTAATGGCAACAATGATACTTCACTACTAAACAGTATCCTTATATTTAATAATGCATAAATATGCAGCACATAATGACTGTAAATCCTAGATAAAGTCCAAAAATTACCTTCAGGAATGGTTAGGTTAAGAACGGTGCAACATGATCCATCCACTCAATACGAACTTCATTAATCTCATCAAATCCGTACTCATGCTTCTCATTGTACTGTTTGTAATTAGGAAGAAAAAACATAAGTGATCATAATATATTTTAAACATACATGCATGTGGATTAAGAAGAACGCGTTAGGATTAAGCAAGCTTGGATCAATTGCGATCTCTTTCATATATCATATTATGTAGTAATCACATTCGATAGCACCACTTTGTACTGGCGCCTATGTATAGAAAAGCAAAGTCCTTACACACTTGTTTATTTTTTATCTATATATTGACGATAGAGAAATATATTGTACCTGAATTGATAACCAATTCAATCTAATTTTTTTAAGTTGTCTCCACATTGAGCATGATACATCCGAAGTCCACTATGCAAATTAAAGTGGACAAAAATGTTTGTCCTTATTAAAGCATATATAATTTACTATAGTTGTGCGAAGATTTGGGACAAATATATTCATGCATACTTTGTTACAATTAGTTTAAGGTCCTCACATATGCGACCCCCCAGAGAATCCAAATAGTACGCTCTCATAAGTAGAATATTAATGACAACCAAGACCCAATGATCTCTGTAATTACACCATATAACACCAAGATATATAAAAATTTAAGTATCAGAGTTAGAGGGTCTATTAGGTAAATATTCTGCAGTGTGTATCTCAGGTGTACAATAATGTGTAGAAATCAGAGTTCAGTATGATAGTGTGGCCAAAGTGTGTGTGAGTCTATTCCACGAAAATTCAAAATTTACTTTATAAAAGGAAAGAAGTAAGAAATAAATACCTTGGGTTGTATGGCACGAAAAAGAATCGACTTTGTTTTCCATATTTCAGATGGTTACAAATCTCTCTTGCTCTTGCATCTCTTGATACAAAAATATCTTTATTCCAAAAGCGGATACTTTTCTTGGGTCGATAAATGAAACATTTTCAATAGTGTTTAGGTCCTTTAAACGATACAATGACCTACAATTTACAGATAATTTAAGTCAGGTTATTAATGTAATAAGAAAAAATTTAAGAAGCAAATTATTCTTGTACCTAATGTATAATTGAATGCAGTTTGTTGAGAGAGGATGCATATTAACGAAATTTTTAATATCCTTTCGAAGAAGAGCAATAAGTATTGGAGTACCAAACAAGTCAATATCAGATGGAACCCAAATTATCGTTTTTTGCTGATCAACTTCTGTGCCAGCACAACAAAGAATTCCATTCCAGGTAGATTCTTAAAAGACCTTGTACTTCTTGTATAAGCTCTCGTGGGTGACTTGACCTTACTTAGTGTCTTTTTTTGTTGTCTTCTCTTTTAATGGTGTCTTCTTATTTATTAGTGTCTTCTTCTTCTGGCCATACATAGATTTTTTCCACATGTACCATCTTCTTATTACTTTTCAAAGGAGACTGTGCATTTACAACCGTATCAGAAAAGTTGTAAAATGTTAGCACTTAAATTCATAATACTAGATAAGGGGATGAAATTAGACCTTCCTCATACGACTTAGCCTCCTTGATCCTTCGGAAGTTGAACTTGGTGCATTGATGGGAAGCATTAGAGGAATTGGGAACTGGTTACCGGGAAGTTGGAACCAGTATCTGATATTGGTGTACCACAGTTCCCCTGTGTCGTTACTTGCTTATAATTTGGTTTTTTCGTCTCAATCTCCTCGAGCAACTTTTGTTTCTCCTCCTTCCAATCAATTGGAGCTTTAGGAATGTGGAAATAAGAGCTTGGGATGACATATTTACCTGTAGCGGTAATATGACTACTGTGCTCGGGCTTCTCCATTGTATAACAAAGAGCATCACGATTCACCGAAATAGACAACTCGTCCCAAGAAATTTTTTTTCTTCACTTCATCCTATAAAAATATAGGTATGTTTAGACAGTAGTATATGTGTGTGTGTATATATATATATATATATATACATATATATATATATATATATATATATATATATATATATATATATATATATATATAGGTGGACAGGCCACCAGTGTCCAGTGGCCTAAGTGTCTAAGTGTCTAAATAAGACTAGATATGCAACAATAGTGGTAGGTAGGAAGGGGGAATGTTGTGTCAGACTAGATATGTTACAACAGTGGATTAGCAAGGCAAGCTAGGGGAAATGAGACTAAAGTTGAGACTTTCTTACAATCTTATCCACCGTTACTTGAGTGGCTGGATCATAAACCATCTAAACAGAATCATCCCCATCATGTTCACTGGCATCAGCATCCCCAGTAGACTTTCTTGTAGACTTTTTTTGCTTTTTTCGAGCTAGCTTCCAAAAAAGGCAGTGATCAACTTCCTCCTCAATATATATTGCATCTTTTTCTCGTTTTTATCATAAAAATGAACATAGATGAGTGTACACATTTGTATTGCATCCATCACTTGTTTCAAAGCGTTGTATCAGAGTTTAGAGTACTTACTATTTCTTCTCTTAAACCCGCAATGCTTTTTCGGCCTAGCCTACGGTTGTATATATGTCCGCCTCTCCTATTTTGTTGCTCTATGCGAAGTTTCGGAAGTCATAAGTAACATATGATAAGTAACAACTTATGAAGTAGATAATTTAACTAAATTCTTGAGACCGATACCTGAAAGTCCTCTAAAAGTCAAGATGTCACAAACTTGCTCCATTAATTTTGATGGATGAAACTATACATTGGAGGTGGATATTTCAAAATAGCAAGGTCGTTCTTATTGGCAAGAACATAGTCCGTTAAGCTATGCCTAAATGAATTTGTTGCAACACACATCGTTTGCATCAAATTTTTTTAGCTCGTGGGTCAACAATAAAGCTTTGCTGCATATTAAGTAAGATTAGTAATAACCAAGCATTAAACTCAAAACAATTTTAATCTTTATATAAATTTACCTCAACTGAGACTCATGCATTCTCTTTAACATTTTTAGGGACTCTCCGCCAATCATTGTAAGTGATTGGTGTCATAGTTCTGGCAACAACCCCTAGCAGACTAATACATTGTGCCCTGACCTCTCGGATAGGATATCCAGCCTCGTTGAAAATGACAATCTTTCTCAATCCATCACTTCTTCTTTTAATTGTTTTCTCCATCATTGTTGGCTCTCTTGTTCCTCTTTTGGAGGGGCCAGCTTCCACTTGTGTTGGGCTCTCTATAACCTATGACGACAAAAATTGGTGAAGTATCAGAACCTAATTGTCAATCACGAGCATAATTATCAGTAACACTTAGAAGTTCAGAGGAGATTGTCCCATATACAACTAAGCATCAGAACAATTAGGGATAGGTATATTCCCCCCCCCCCACACGCACATATATATATATAGTTTTTGATATATCATTAGAGTATCATGGATTGTGTGGAGTATCAATTTGTACTATTCTAAATATTTCTGTAAGCTTTGTCATGTTATATTCTAAACATATCATTAGAGTATCATGCCTAATTTTCAATCAAGACCATGCTGACCTTGGCTTGGCCACTGGACAGCGGGATATTGTCCCATATACTGCTAAATATCAGAACAATTAGGGATAGGTATGTTATATATATATATATATATATATATATATATAAATATATATATATATATATATATATATATATATATATATATATATATATATATATATATATGGAAAAATATATATATATATATATATATATATATATATATATATATATATATATATATATATATATATATATTTCCATATATATATATATATATATATATATATATATATATATATATATATATATATATATATATATATATATATATATTTTTTTGTGATATATTATTAGAGTATCATAGATTGTGTGGAGTAACAATTTGTGCTATTCTAAATATTTCTGTAAGCTTTGTAATGCTATATTCTAAACATGTCATTAGAATATCATGTCTAATTGTCAATCAAGAGCCTAATTGTCTGTCACGACCCACACCCTAGGTAGGGGCACAAGTTCGTGACAGCGCCCAGCCTACACCGTAAAAAAAATGGCGTAGAACGCTGTAGGTCTGCTAGCTAACAAACAGTATATAATAACCTGTCATCTTCGCACGGAGGTATATAATATGAAATACTGATAAACTCAATCACAATCTAGAAGGAAGAATCATGGCACAAAAACTAGATAGATAAAAACCACAAGTGCAATATCCAGCTCAACAATGAGAGAGAGACACAAAGTATTATAGTTATACAATCCTAAATATAATATCATAAACATAAGTAGCAAGCTGGAGACAAGTCCAGTCCAAAATATCTACTCTAACTAAACTAAACTAGAGGCTCGTCGGGCGGAGCTAAGCCCTGCCGAACCAAAGTCTCCAAGTCTAAGCCCACTACGTCAACCGGACCGTAGTAGGTACATCAATCCTCCTTACCGTCATCTGTAATATTTTGTCAACATATCCAGTCAGGATGAAACGAGTACAATCAACTAACAACAGTTCACAAGATATGACAAAAGCTATAAGACTGTAAATAGAGAGTATATACAAAAAATTATGGAATGTACATGTGAGTATCATGGCAAGGCAAGCTGTAAATCTAGAGCTAGAACAAGACAAGTAAAACTGATTATGGCATGTACAAGAATCAAGAATAATCTATCTAGGTGTGTGAGTACTAGCTACAATATGTTGGGACATTGCACAATAGTAACAGGCCTGACTAACCATACGTGGGGTGTATGATCAACACTCACAATCAATCAATGCACAATAGGCGCACAATAGGCTTTGACTACATATCTACACTAATACTCCCCGCCTCCGACTGGTAGAGTGGATCCAAGAAAGACGCGTTATGACACAGGATTCTGCGAGAAGGGAGCAAGTCTCCTCGAAAATCGGTATCCATATACTACACAAGAACTACAAGGGGGCTTGCACAAGATATACCAAGATAACGAGAAATAACATCTCATATCGGGATCCATGAATACTAATCCGTGTGACCAATGTGTCGAGAACAAGCATATCTACACTAATTACATGAATTATAAAAATCATCATAAATTGGAAAAGTTATCAGAGAATGTACTCGCCTGTAATGTGATGGATAAGTCGACTGAGTCCAAGAACAGTGCCTCGAGGACCTATAGATGGAATACTGTATCAATATAATGGTTTGGAAGTGAAATTACGTCATATTGAGTCAAACTAGGTCAAGACACGTCAAACTAAGTCAATCTAGGTCAAACAAGGTCAAACAAGGTCAAACTAGAATGTACATGGTCAATCTAAGTCATATTAGGCCTAACAAGGTCAAACTGGGTCAATACAAGTCAAATTGGGTCGATTTAAGTCAACAGTTGACTTACAGTTGACTTTTGGTCAACTGGTCAACTCTGGTCAACCCTAGGTCAACTCTAGGTCAACTTTACGTCAAACTTGACTAACGTTGACTAACAGTTGACTTTGGGTCAACTGGTCAAGTTTGGTCAAGTTCTAGTCAATTTTAGGTTACGGTTGCCTTTCAGTTGACTTTTGGTCAAAATAGTCAACCGTGGTCAACCAAGGTCAAAACTAGTCCAAGTCCACTATTCCTAACCATTACCAACCATAATATCCGAATTTTAGCTATATCTTAAGGTATTAAACCCATATGTTGAGAAATGGATATTATTCCAACGTATCCCGTTTACTCTTTCCACTATAACACTATGGCCAAGTAGCTTTCCCTTAGGAGTTTCACTACCGACTTCCTAGGGTAGTAGGATACTAACCTATACTAAAATTACCTACCAAGTTTTCTAGGTAAGGTTGACATCCAGTCCATCTTACGGTCCATGTTGTTGAATTACTCATTATCTTGAGTATCGAAGATACTCAATGGTATCATGAGATACCATTCTCCTAACCCCAAACGAAATCCCGATTTTAGCTTAGGAGCCTACCCACAAACTCTATTTCACATTAGCTAAGTCCTATTTCATTCTAGGATACGTTTCGACACTAGTATTCTAAATTAACCCTTTCACTCACTATCCAACTATTCCCTACTTCTCTCTATAGCTAAACTCTAACCCACTATTTTAACCCACTCTAATCTCACTCCACATACCCACTCATAGGCCAATTTAGGGGGGTATAAATGTGTTTATATATAGGTATGTATATGGGTATATATATGTATATAAATATAGAGGTATGGGGGTTTAAAGGGGGCTAAAGGAGGGTCAAATGGCTGCTACGGCTACTGCTATTGCTGCTGCTAATGCATGCTGCTGCTGCTGCTGCTGCTATACCTGCTGTTTGGGGGGGGGGCTGCAGCCCCAAATCCCGCCTAGCTGCTGTGTTGCCCTTCTTTCTCCCTCTCCTTCTCACCTCTAATCTCTTCCTCTCATTCTCTCTAATTTACTCCTCTATCTCACTCTATATATATATATATATATATATATATATATATATATATATATATATATATATATATATTAGAGAGGGATATACCTCTCTAATTTCCTCCTTTATCTCACTATATATATATATATATATATATATAAATATATATATATATATATATATCACACTCTCAAACACATATTTATATCTACATATATAGACACACACACACACATTCATGGATACATACACACACACACACACACACACACACACACACACACACACACACACATATATATATATATATATATATATATATATATATATATATATATATATATATGTATATACACATAGACACACACACATATGGATATCTATATATATGGACACACACACACACTCACACACATGGATACATACATACATATATAGACACACACACATGGATATATGGACACACACACATATATATGGACACACACACCCCTATGAATATATATATATATATATATATATATATATATATATATATATATATATATATATATATATATATATATATATATATATACTAAATTATCCAAATCAGTCCAAAATGGAAAAAGACCCAAAATGACAAGTTCAAACTCATGAATGAGTCTCCCAAGAGCCTCTACAACATCCTAAAATGGGTTCATGCAAGGGGGTGGTCCTATGGGTTCCAAAATACTAAAATACAAGGGAAATGAGAAGGTTAGAGAAGGAATTACCTCTTGGAAGTTAGATCCCAAGGTTAAACCCAATAGGACTCGAATTGGACACGAGAATCCCTAGAAATTGGACTCTCCTCCTTCTTCCTTGCTTCCTACTCTAAGCTAGCACCCTCTTCTTGAAGGATTGAGTGGAAAGGAAGGAAAATGGAAGAATTTTGGAGATGAAATCAAAAGTTTAGGTTTAGGTTTTGGGGAAGAACAAAAAGGGGAAAGAAATTTGAGAGTGGAGAAGAAGTGAATGGAGAGGGAGGGTCCTCCCCACGTGGCCGGCCATAGTAAGGGGTTTGGGGGCATTTGGCAAATGTCCAAAATGCCCTCCAAGCCTCCTTTAGGTCAAAATTGACTTGAAGTAATTTTTGGGGTTGGAAAGGACAAGTTAAAATCTACAAATTGACCGATTAAGTCATGGAAGAATTGCCTAAAAGTACCAGACTAATTTGTGGGATTTTATGGGCCATGTCTAACTTAAGTTTGGGTCCCGATCAGAGTCTAAGCTACCCCGGGTCCTCGATACAAGTCGGAATGAGCTGAAATTCGAACCCGACTCTAAAAATCCCCAAATAACAATATAATTAAATAAAAATTTCTAAAATTCCCAAAAATACAAAAATGACCATTTTACCCCTATTTATGAAAAGTGGGAGTGACAAGTCTACCCACCTGAAAAAAAATTTCGTCCTCGAAATTGAAGGCGAAACTAACACAGCAACATAAATAGAACAAGGAAGGAAAAAGAAATTTTTTTTACCTCAAGGCTCGAAGAGATATAAAAATCGCTCCCGCATGTCGTCCTCTCTCTCCCAGGTAGACTCACCTGGAGAGTGGTGCCTCCATGCAACGCGAACCAAGGGAATGACCTGGTTCCGGAGTACCTTCTCTCTTCGGTCCAAGATCTCAACCGGCTTCTCTGGATAGCTGAGAGTCGGTCCCACTTCGATCTCGGAGTGGTCCAAAACGTGACTGGGATCTGCCACATATCGTCTCAGCTGTGACACGTGGAACACGTTGTGCACTTCCTCTAGTGCGGGCGGTAACTCCAGTCGGTAAGCCACTGCACCGACCCTGTCCAAGATACAGAAGGGTCTGATGTATCGTGGCCTAAGCTTTCCGTCTCCACCAAAACAAATTATGCCACGTGTCGGAGAAGTTCGCAGAAACACAAGATCACCAACCTAGAACAAAAAACACAAGACTTAAAGCTTGATCTAAAACAATCACAATCAGACTCAAATACTAGAAAAATCTAAACTATACCTCAAACTCCAATGGCCTCCGGTGGCTATCGGCCCAATGCCGCTACCTGTCCTGCGCCACCCGAAGTCTATCTCTGATAACCTTGACCTTCTCTGTAGAATCCACTACCATCTCAGGGCCAAGCAAAACCCTCTCGCCGACATCATCCCAAGACAAAGGAGTACGATACTTCTGTCCGTATAGAGCCTCGAAAGGTGACATCTCTATACTGGCTTGGTAGCTGTTGTTGTAAGCAAACTCTACCAAGTGAAGGTGGTCCTCCCAAGATCCTCGAAGACCAAGATACAGGTACGAAGCATATCCTCGAGGGTCTGAATCGTCCTCTCCGACTGCCCGTCTGTCTGGGGGTGGTATGCGGTACTGAACTTGAGCGATGTACCTAAACTAAGCTACAAACTCCTTCAGAAGTGGAAAGTAAATCGACTGTCCCGATCCGAGACTATGCTCACTGGAACCCCGTGAAATCGGACTATCTACCGCACGTACATCTCGTCCAGCCTCTCCGTAGACAAACCCACAATGAAAGTCAAAAAGTAGGCCGATTTGGTTAATCGATCAATAATGACCCAAATCGTATCCTTCCCTCCAGGGGAACACGAAAGTCCAGATACAAAGTCCATAGTGATATGCTCCCACTTCCACTCAGGAATGGGTAGTGGCTGGAGCAATCTACCTGGTCTCTGCCTCCCGGCTTTCACCTGCTGGCACACCAAGCATCTAGAAACGAACTGAGCCACCTCGCGTTTCATGCCATACCACCAAACATGCTGTCTCAAGTCTCTGTACATCTTGTTGGCATTAGGATGCATAGAATACTGAAAACGATGTGCCTCCTGAAGAACCTTCTCCCAAAGTCCTCCGCTCGATACGCACAATCTGGTACCATGCCTCAACGACCCATCTCCCGCTATAGAGAACTCATCCAACAGTCCTGCCCGGACCTGCTCCATGATGACCCTCAGAGCCTCATCCTCAAACTGAGCTGCTCTGACTCTGTCTATCAGCTCTGACTGCACCTGAAGACCCCACATCTGCTCCTCAAACCCAGGAACTATCATCTCTATGCCCAAGCTCTCCAGATCTGCCAGAAGGTGACGATCCATCGTCAAACACATGGCCACGGGATACCTGCTTAAAGTATCCGCAACCACGTTGGCCTTTTCCGGATGGTACTGTAAGGATATATCAAAATCTTTCATCAGCTCTAACCATCGCCTCTGTCTCATATTCAGCTCCTTCTGGGTAAGCACGTACTTCAAGCTCTTATGGTCAGTGAAAATCTCCACACGCTCTCCGTACAAATAGTGTTTCCACAGCTTTAAGGCAAATATGACTGCTGCCAACTCCAAATCATGAGTCGGGTAGTTCTTCTCATGCGGCCGTAACTGCCTAGATGCATAAGAAATTACCTTCCTATGCTGCTGTAGAATGCAACCCAAACCTTTCCTCGAAGCATCACTGTAGATCGTGAATCCTCCGGACCCAGATGGCAACGTCAAAATAGGAGCCGATGTCAACCTCTTCTTCAGCTCCTCGAAAGCAGCCTGACACTCATCAGTCCAGACGAACTCAACGTCCTTCCTGGTGAGTCTAGTCATCGGCTCTGCTATTCGAGAGAAGTCCTGTACGAATTTCCTATAGTAGCCTGCCAAACCCAGAAAGCTCCGAATCTCGGCAACTGAACTGGGTGTCGACCAAGACTCCACCGCTGTAAACTTCCTCTGATCCATTGAAATCCTATCACCAGATAAAACATGGCCCAGGAACTCCACTCGGTCCAAGAAGAACTCGCACTTTGATAGCTTCCCATACAGCTGCTCCCTCCTCAGAGTCTCCAGCACAACCCGTAGATGCTCCTCGTGCTCCTCAGGCATCTTCTAATAGATGAGAATGTCATCAATGAAGACCACCACGAACTTGTCAATGTATGGATGGAATACCTTATTCATCAAGTTCATGAATACCGCCGGGGCATTAGTCAACCCAAACGACATGACGGTAAACTCATACTGGCCATAACGGGTATGAAAAGCGGTCTTCGGAATGTTATCCCGCTTCATCTTCAGCTGATAGTACCCAGATCGCAAGTATATCTTCGGGAACACCCTCGCGCCGCTCAACTGATCAAAAAAGTCATCAATCCTGGGCAAAGGATACCTGTTCTTGATAGTGAGGTTGTTGAGCGCTCGGTAGTCAATACATATCCGTATCGTACCATCCTTCTTCGGGACAAACAGGACTGGCGTACCCCAAGGTGAATAACTGGATCTGATAAAGCCCTTATCCTGCAGCTCATTGACGTGCTTCTTCAGCTCTGCTAACTCGCTATTGTTGACCCGATAGACATGCTGAAAAATAGGCTCAGCGCCCGGTATCAAGTCTATCATGAACTCAACATCTCTGTCCGGCGGCATCCCCGGCAATTCCTCGGAAAAGACATCCAAGAACTCTGCAATAAATGGATGCAGCAACTCCTGTCCCGCCAACAAGGCTCCACAGAATCCATTTCCCGGCTCCGCTGCTCTTCTGAAAAACTGAAACTCGGGCTCTCCTGGCGGACAAAACAACACTATGCCTGCTCTACAATCTATACTAGCATGGTACCTGCTCAACCAGCCCATACCGAGTACCATATCGTAGCTCGGAAGGGGCATTACGAGCAAGCACGCGCTCAAATCCCGGCCTCCCAGAGTGACACTCCGCCCCTTACAAATATTATTAACTAGGATAATACCTCCTCCGGTCATAATCTTACAAGTACTACCCAGATATTCAGCAATAATATTGTGTCTAAGTGTAAAAGAAACTGACACAAAACTGTGTGTAGCACCTGAATCAAACAATGCTAAGGCAGGAAAAGAATCAAGAAGAACTGAACCTGCCACACCATCTGCAACTGGCCCGATCTCCTCGGCTGCAAGAGCAAAAGCCCTGCCCTGCCCTGAACACCCCGCTGCTGGTGGTGCTGTACAAACCGCTGCTGCTGGATCGGAAGTGGACCCCTCGGCTGTACTGCAGGTACTCTCGCCAGTGCCCTCTGAGCTATACCAGTAACACGAGGGTTCACTGGACACTCCCTCGACTGATGGCCTGTGCCGCCGCAAAAGGGACATACTCCTAGCCTCTTTCGACAAACCTCCCAAGCGTGACCAGGCTTCTTGCAGAACTTGCAAAAAGCCCCATGCTGTGCCTGCCTCTGCTGAGTGTGCTGCACCTGCTGAACGGGTGCTCTGGCCTGAACCTGCGGCTGGTGATGCTGGAAAGAACGATGCTGAAGCTGAGGGCATTTAGAAGCCCCCGCGATGCTAGTAGCCCCCGAAAAAAGATCGCGATCCCTCGTGGGCTTCAAGCCCCACTCCCATTCTACCTTGCGGGCCTCCGCATAGATCTGGGTATAAGTCTCATAAAAGGAGGGAATGAGGATCTTGATATCCCAGATCAACCCCTCCCTAAAACGACTCACCCTGATCTTCGGGTCACGAACCATGTACTCCACGTATCGGCTCAGACGACCGAACTCTGCGGCGTACTCCTCCACAGATAAACTGCCATGCTGCAGATCCTGGAACTGCCTCACCAGGTCGATCATTTCTGTAGGGGAGAAGAACTTCTCCTTGAAGAGAAGCTTGAACTCGGCCCAAGTATGGCCCTCTCCTGCAAGGGCTGGCTCATTCCTGAACCAGGTGCGAGCAATGTCTAGCAACTACAAACCCACCGCCTCGACCTTCAGGTCGTCTGCGAGGCGGGAGGCCCTCATCTGTCGCTCGATATCCTCGAGCCAATCATCAGTATAGACCATACCCTCGGTCCCGCTAAAGTCACGGGGCCCTAGCTTCTTAAAGTCCTGAATATCTTCGTACCTCGGACTTGTCCCTTGATATGGAGCCCTATGCTCTACGGCTGCAAGGGCCAACTGATGGGCATCCTCCATGCCCTGATGCATCGCGTCTGTCTGCCTCTGCTGAGCCTCAGCCTGAGCTCTCTGAGTCTCCAGCATCTGCTAGAAAAAAGTAAGCATCTGCTCCATGTCTGTAGACAGAGGAGGTGGAGGTGAAAGTACGTCAGCAACTGGCGGAGGAATTTGCTGTGCAGGAGGAGGAAGAGTGCCCATATCAACTACTGGTACTACGACCGAAATAGTCGTAGCAACCCCGGGGTCAGCCCTCAAAATAGGCGGAGGAGCACCCCCATGAGCTGCTGCCGACACCCCGACTGCGGCAGGAGTATCTGGATCAGGTCCGCGAGTTATAACAGACCTCTCCATGTCTGCGGACTCAGGATGCAGGGACCTGGTCTGCACCATCCTAAAAATAGAATAAATGAAAGAAATCAATATGGCACATGAAATATTATATCAAGGAGGACAGTTAGAATGCAAAAATCAATATAAAAAAGGACAGTTAAAAGATCAGCAAGTGGAAGTTTTCCTATTTTGTGATTGAGTAACTTAGCCTATAGCCTATCCTATATACGTACCGCAGGCTCGTAACAACACTCTAAGTCGAGTGCCACTACGACATCGCACTAATTACAACTTTCGACCTGCATGGGCCACCACTAAAAATGTGTCACGACCCGCACCCTAGGTAGGGGCACAAGTTCGTGACAGCGCCCAGCCTACACCATAAAAAAAAGGGTAGAATGCTGTAGGTCTGCTAGCTAACAAACAGTATATAATAACCTGTCATCTCCGCACGGTGGTATATAATATGAAATACTGATAAACTCAATCACAATCTAGAAGGAAGAATCATGGCACAAAAACTAGATAGATAAAAACCACAAGTATAATATCCAGCTCAACAACGAGAGAGAGAGAGAGACATAAAGTAATATAGTTATACAATCCTAAATATAATATCATAAACATAAGTAGCAAGCTGGAGACAAGGTCCAGTCCAAAATATCTACTCTAACTAAACTAAGCTAGAGGCTCGTCGGGCGGAGCTAAGCCCTGCCGAACCAAGGTCTCCAAGTCTAAGCCCACTACGTCAACCGGACCGTAGTAGGTACAGCAATCCTCTTCACCGTCATCTGTAATATTTTGTCAACATATCCAGTCAGGATGGAACGAGTACAATAAACTAACAATAGTTTACAAGATATGAAAAAAGCTATAAGACTGTAAATAGAGAGTATATACAAGAAATCATGGAATGTACATTTGAGTATCATGGCAAGGTAGCTGTAAATCTAGAACTAGAACAAGACAAGTAAAACTGATCATGGCATGTACAAGAATCAAGAATCATCTATCTAGGTGTGTGAGTACTAGCTACAATATGTGGCCGGCTTGGGACATTGCACAATAGTAACAGGCCTGGCTAACCATACGTGGGGTGTATGATCAACACTCACAATCAATCAATGCACAATGGGCGCTCAATAGGCTTTGACCACATATCTACACTAATACTCCCCGTCTCCGACTGGTAGAGTGGATCCAAGCAAGACACATTACGACACGGGATTCTGCGAGAAGGGAGCAAGTCTCCTCGAGAATCGGTGTCCATATACTGCACAAGAACTACAAGGGGGCTTGTACAAGATATACCAAGATAATAAGGAATAACATCTCATGTCGGAATCCATGAATACCAATCCGTGTGACCAATGTGTCGAGAACAAGCATATCTACACTAATTATATGAATTATAATAATCATCGTAAATTAGAAAAGTTATCAGAGAATGTACTCGTCTATAATGTGATGGATAAGTCGACTGAGCCCAAGAACAGTGCCTCGAGGACCTATAGATGGAATACTGTATCAATATAATGGTTTAGAAGTAAAATTAAGTCATACTGAGTCAAACTAGGTCAAGACACGTCAAACTAAGTCAATCTAGGTCAAACAAGGTCAAACTAGATTGTACAGGGTCAATCTAAGTCATATTATGTAACACCCAGTTTTCCAGATGAGGGTAATTTTGAAATTTTGTAATTATAATTATTAATTATTGATATTTGATTCACATTATGATTTTTAGTGATTTTTAATAATTTTTAAACTATTTAAAATCTGGTTTAAGTCATGACTTGTGATTTTGATTTGCTGCTAGTGAAATCCTAGAGACTGCATGACCTAGAGCCTAACCATGTCATTAGGATAATTTAATTATCATTTTAGCCTAGGGATAATTTGGTCATTTTGACTTATTTGAATTATTTGGTGATTTGTTGAATTGGTGAATTCTAGTTGACTTTGACTTGCTGAGACCTAGTGGACTAGCCTAGAACCTAACCCTAGCTATGGTAACCCTAGTCTAACTTGAATTAACCTATTTTAGTCATTAGAGAATAGTTCTAGAATGAGAGGATTTGGTTTGGTGAATTTAAGTCATGGCTTGTGGTTTCATGAAATGACTTATGGCTTAATTATTTAATTGATCATGACTTAAGCCCATGGGCCATTTAGTGAACCCTAACCCTAATTTTTGAGCTTATGACCAGCCACATAGGGATCCCTACCCTATATAAACACTTATTCATTAGGGCTTGCCTTTTTTTATCATTCCAACACTTGGAGAAAAGAAAGGTATTTTTCCCCCTTCCAAAAATTTCCATTTATTCATTTGATCTCCTTTTTCATCCTAGTCTTTTGCATTAGGTTCTAATTTTTGTATATTTGATATTTCTGGAGGTTAATCTCAGTTTTGGGCTCATTTGGAGCATTTGGCCATCAAGAGGAACACCCCCCATTTGGAGCTTTTCCATACAATTTGCACCTATAGGCAAAACCCTTTAAATTGCATTATTATTGTGATTTCTTTGCATGATGGTTTAGGAATAGGTGTCCCCTAGCTACTGTAGAAATTTTGTGTCATTTGCATTAGGTTTCGTGTCCGTATCAGACACATATCGAACCTATAGGCTAGGTGTTCGACGAAATGTCCGAACCGATTCGATTTGCAAATTTTGCAATGTATTTGAATAGAATCCTAGATCTATGGTTTGCTTATTGATTTCTGTGTTTTCTTCCTGATTTTAGAGTCATGTCGTGTCCATACGAGGACACGAACACGCTGTCCGTGCACTGTTCACTGTGTCCTGCATCACGGGGTCTATTTCTCCCGACACAGGACACGTGGACACACCAAATTTTGTGTGAGTGTTGGGGTAGTGACTGCCACCATGCTTCCAAAATTTGGGAGCATCTCGTTTTGTGTGCGAGGAGAAATCCTCCCTGCACTGGTCGTACGGGACATGCGCGAGCTATGGATTTCGCGCTGGAACGCGTCTGATACGCGTTTGGCACGGACACGACACGTGTCTTGGACACGGTACAGGGGCATGCACGTGTAGCCCTATATGTGGCGAACACGTGGGCACGAGCACGAGTCGTGTCGTGCCTTGTGTCGCGCGCGGGACACGCGTGCATGCGTGCACGACGCAGCTCACTGTCCTGTGCGTCTGTGAGTGTTTGAGTGGTTTGGACACGCTCGTGTCCACTTGGTAGGACACGAACGAGTGTCACGACACGTGCACATGTTCTTATGATTTGCCAACCTTTATTTCTTCGTGTTATCATGTTTTTGTAGATCAAATCGAAGTTTCCCAAATATCACTGATACCATGTGTTTATTTCGAAAATCCTGAATTGATTTCCTTTTAATCTGATTTAAATGTTGTTTAAAATCACTAAATTGATTCCTACATGTGTAATGGATACTGCTAAATCGGATTTTTATGTTAGATTGGGTTTTGCAATAATGAAATAGATTTTGATCATGGGAATAGGGCTGTCACTGATACCCTGTTCTTGAAATCGAAATCCTGAACTTTCCTTCCTTTTAAACTGTTTTGTGGATGTTAATTTTCATGATGGAGTCATAATTTAGTGTGTTAGTTGATGTCAGAAACGGTTATGGATTGGTGTTGGGTTAGGCTTAAGTGAACTGTCATATATAAAACTGTCATTGAGTATAACCCTGAGAACAGTGTGCACATTATTCCTCATTCCTGTCACAGGGATTTGATTAGTTAGCTACTGATTCATTTGACCCATGCACACAAGGTTATCACTCACTATCTGAATTCACACACATTGCTCTATAACACACACACACGCATTGTCATATTGCCCATGTTCCATGTAAACCCTGTCCTATATACACACTTAAAACTGAGAACATATAGATTACATGTACACACACACACACTCATGAACTTACACCACATCACACCACTGTACTGAGTTCAAACTGAACCCTGAAATCAGAATCCTGGAAATAGGTTCCTGTGAATGGCTGTCACATTAGCTATTTCTAATGTAATCCTAACACACACATTTGTTTTCCTAGCACATGGCCTACTCTACCCACACACTTCACTTGATTCTCCTCACTGATTTTGCCATGTACCATATACACTCTACACACATCCTTCACTGCCTTCATGCCATGCATATGCCCTCCCAGTTAAATTGTCCTGCAAATTGCAGTGTCCTGAATTTCCATGTCCTGTCCTGTGCATCAGGATTGAATGTTTCAATCCATTCATTGCTATACCCAGTGTTGTCCTTGAGTGTTCTGACCATATGGTAGGTAAATCCCCCTTTTTGCAATGACTGAAACCTACCTTGTGCTAGTTTGTTCATTATGTTTCAGTCGATTACATCTCATATGAACCTGTTTTGCATATCCCTTTGTTCACACGTAGATGCTATTGACACACAGTGACTGAAACTTCCTGTTTTACATGAACTAGTAATACACATGACACTGCACTCTTTTACACATTCCCTTAGCCCATACACCCACACACTATATCACATGATACACTCTAGAGCCACTTGACACATTACACTACACATTATATTAGGTTCTTTTCTTGAGATTTGTATCACACACACACATGTACACAAATATCCTCACATGTAACCTCCCCCTATCACCCTAGGTATATATATATATATATATATATATATATATATATATATATATATATATATATATATATATATGTAGCCTATATGTGCATATGTGTGTTAATTATATTAAATTAGATATAGTTTGATATGTGTTATGTGTGGAATGCATGATATAGCCTATGGGCACATAGCCTGTGGTGCATCCCTATGTGATACAGCCTGTGTGTATGGCTTGAATGCCAGTGTAGGAGTGTGGTTGGCTTATATAGCCTAGAAATTGGGTGTGCTTGCTAGAATAGGCTGGTTAGGCCTAGTGGGACTTGTTTGGCTTAGGCTTGACCTAGTTGACTTAGTTTGACTAGTGTAGTTGACTTGGTTTGACCAGAGTTGACTTAGAGTTGACTTTGACCTAGATTGACCTAGAAATCATGTAGATTGTATCATAAACATCATTACCTTGTTTTAAACACATTATAACCTGTACTGTTCTATTTAGGACACTGTGACTTCGGTACAGATATCTGACATTACACTACTCTTTTCAGAGTATCAGACGAGTACATTCTCTGATAGTTCTCTTATTTATTTGCTAGTTACTGTATTTCAGTTCTATTAAGTTTTATGTGATTCTCTGATACCATACGTATGGATATTTCTAGATTCATGTATGCGACACACATATCTTACTTATCTGGCCTCTATTACTGGAATTACTGGAATCATTCCGGAATCTATTTCTGGAATCATCATAATTTGGCTGGACTCATCTCGATTTTCGTGTCGAATTCTGGATTCATTTGTATTACGGGGCGGGAAAATATTAAGTAAGACATGTAGACATACCCCAAATCTGGAATCTCCAACTGGAATCTACTGGAAGCATAGCCATCTCTCGCCTGATCAGTGAGAGGTGTGCCTGATTACCCACAGTCGTTTACATGTCGATCTCGGTATTTTAAAACACACGGTTAGAATAGCTGGACTCACCTAGATTCTTGATCACTACCTAGAATCATTTTGTACTGGATTCATCTTGTATTAGATTCATCTCGTACTGGATTTACATAGGATTATACTTGTTTTACATTTACTGCCTGGACTTATTATGTTACCTTAGTTCAGCTAGATTTATTTTACAGTCTTTATTGCCATCATTCTTCTCTTGTTTTAGTTACTTACTTTCCTTGTATCTTATCTGTTATCTATACCATCACCTGTATATAAACTGCCATATTAATCAATAAAACTGTCTATAACTGCTTTATAGTTCCCTGTCATTTACTTGGATTTTCTTGATGAGTTGTACTCGTTCCTGTCCTGACTGGACCTGTTGAAAATTTTACAGATGATTGCCCTGAGGACACATGCCCTACATTTTACTGACCAGGAGATGGCTTAGCTACCTATGGCTCCGACACTCAGGAGTGTTTGGAAGATTAGCTAGTTGTTGTTTAGCTTTTATGTTTTAGAACTGGAGTTGTATATAAGTTGAGTTTGTAGTTGAGATTGTCTGAGATTTTATTATTTAGTTGTTGGATTTATTTCTGTTATTAGTCTTTAGTTATAACTTCTGTGATATCTTATCGTTCTTAGACTGTGATTGAGACTCATTATATCTATATATACTTGTCCTCCGTTCGGAGTTGAGATTTGGCAAGTACATTATATAATTGCGTGAGTTTTTGATTAGATAGTAACCTAGGACAGCATTCTACCGCCGACACAGCAACGTAGGCTGGGCGTTGTTACGTGCTCGTACCCTCACAGTGGGTGTGGGTCATGATATATTAGGCCTAACAAGGTTAAACTGGGTCAATACAAGTCAAACAAAATTAAACTGGGTCGATTTAAGTCAACAGTTGACTTACAGTTGACTTTTGGTCAACTCAGGTCAACCCTAGGTCAACTTTAGGTCAACTTTAGGTCAAACTTGACTAACGTTGACTAACAGTTGACTTTGGGTCAACTGATCATGTTTGGTCAAGTTTTAGTCAATTTTAGGCTACGGTTGACTTTCTGTTGACTTTTTGTCAAAATAGTCAACATTGGTCAACCAAGGTCAAAATTAGTCCAAGTCCACTATTCCTAACCATTACCAACCATAATATCCTAATTTTAGCTATATCTTAAGGTATTAAACCCATACGTTGAGAAATGGATATTATCCCAACTTATCCCGTTTACCCTTTCCACTCTAACACTAAGGCCAAGTAGCTTTTCCTTAGGAGTTTCACTCCCGGCTTTCTAGGGTAGTAGGATACTAACCTATACTAACATTACCTACCAAGTTTTCTAGGTAAGGTGGACATCCAGTCTATCTTACGGTCCATGTTGTTGAATTACTCATTATCTTGAGTATCGAAGATACTCAATGGTATCATAAGATACCATTCTCCTAACCCCAAACAAAATCCCGATTTTAGCTTAGGAGCCTACCCACAAACTCTATTTCACATTAGCTTAGTCCTATTTCATTCTAGGATACGTTTCGACACTAGTATTCTAAATTCACCCTTCCATTCACTATCCAACTATTTACTACTTCTCTCTATAGCTAAACTCTAACCCACTATTCTAACCCACTCTAATCTCACTCCATATATCCACTCATAGGCCAATTTAGGTGGGTATATATGTGTTTATATATAGGTATGTATATGGGTATATATAAAAAAAAAAAAAAAAAAAAAAAAAAAAAATATATATATATATATATATATATATATATATATATATATATATATATATATATATATATATGTATATATATAGGTATATAAATAAAGGGGGGTCAAATGGCTGCTACTGCTGCTGCTATTGCTGCTGCTAATGCATGCTGCTGCTGCTATACCAGCTGCTGCTGCTGCTATACCTGCTGTTTGGGGGGGGGGGGGGGGGGTAGCAGCCCCAAATCCCCCCTAGCTGCTGTGTTGCCCTTCTTTCTCCCTCTCCTTCTCACCTCTAATCTCTTCCTCTCATTCTCTCTAATTTCCTCCTCTATCTCACTCTCTCTCTATATATATATCTATGTATATCCCTCTCTAAAATATATATATATATATATATATATATATATATATATATATATATATATATCACACTCTCACACACATATTTATATCTACATATATAGACACACACACACACACACACACACACACACACACACACATATATATATATATATATATATATATATACATATAAATATATATATATAAAATATATATATATATATATATATATATATATATATATATATATATATATATATATATATATATATATATATATATATATATATATATACATAGACATACACACATGTGGATATCTATATATAAGGACACACACACACACTCACACATATGGATACACACACACATGGATATATGGACACACACACACACATATATATATATATGGACACACACACACCTATGAATATATATATATATATATATATATATATATATATATATATATATATATATATATATATCTACTAAATTCTCCAAATCAGTCCAAAATGGAAAAAGACCCAAAATGACAAGTTCAAACTCATGAATGAGTTTCCCAAGATCCTCTACAACATCCTAAAATGGGCTCATGCAAGGGGGTGGTCCTATGGGTTCTAAAATACTAAAATACAAGGGAAATGAGAAGGTTAGAGAAGGAATTACCTTTTGAAGTTTGATCCCAAGATTAAACCCAATAGGACTTGAATCGGACACGAGAATCCCTAGAAATTGGACTCTCCTCCTTCTTCCTTGCTCCCTACTCCAAGCTAGCACCCTCTCCTTGAAGGATTGAGTGGAAAGGAAGGAAAATGGAAGAATTTTGGAGATGAAATCAAAAGTTTAGGTTTAGGTTTTGGGGAAGAACAAAAAGGGGAAAGAAATTTGAGAGTGGAGAAGAAGTGAATGGAGAGGGAGGGTCCTCCCCATGTGGCCGGCCATAGTAGGGGGTTTGGGGGCATTTGGCAAATGTCCAAAATGCCCTCCACGCCTCCTTTAGGTCAAAATTGACTTAAAACTAATTTTCGGGGTTGGAAAGGACAAGTTAAAATCTACAAATTGACCGATTAAGTCATGGGGGAATTGCTAAAAGTACCAGACTAATTTGTGGGATTTTATGGGCATGTCTAACTTAAGTTTGGGTCCCGATCAGAGTCTAAGCTACCCCGGGTCCCCGATACAAGTCGGAATGAGCTGAAATTCGAACCCGACTCTAAAAATCCCCAAATAACAATATAATTAAATAAAAATTTCTAAAATTTTCAAAAATGCAAAAATGACCATTTTATCCCTATTTATGAAAAGTGGGAGTGACATTGTCAATGAAGATCATGCTGGCCTTGGCTTGGCCACTGGACAGCAGGATATTGTCCCATATACAGCTAAGTATCAAAAGAATTAGGGTAGGTATGTTCCATATATATATATATATATATATATATATATATATATATATATATATATATATATATGTTCATATAGATTTGATTTTTGATATATCATTAGAGTATCATGGATTGTGTGGAGTATCAATTTGTACTTGAGTATCCTATAGGGTTTGATCCTTACATATGGAAATGTGTGTGTGAGTGCTAATAAGTGTGTATCAGTCCATAGGAGAACTGTCACTGGTAATGTATAATTATAGGTGTATGTGTCTCATATACATACAATACATAGTAGAGACACTGCAAGAAAAATGTTTGACAAAAATGTATACCTCTTTCGATTTTATCTTCCTGTCATTAACAGAATTGCTAATTTTAGGCATTTGAAATGTTTGCACACAAGTAAAAACATATTGCATAAGCAAGGAGAAGAAGTTAGAAAACAAATGAACACTAATCTAAACATATTTCATAAGGAAAGAAGTTAGAAAACAAATAAACACTAATCTGAACAGTTGCTTCATTAATAAAACAAATGAACCGAAAAGAAGAAGTTATTAATAAACCCAATCTAAACAGTAGCTTCATTAGAAAACAGAAATTTGTTACAGAATCACAGATACAAATGTACTAATCAACCCAATCTCCTTCACAACCCACTCTTTTATAAAATATATTATCGTCATCACCAACATCTAACAATCCATTATTCAACGATGCATTAGTAAAGGAATGATGTTCCATCAAATTATCTACGTCTTTAGAATCTTCTTTGTGTAGATAATCTTTTGGACTAGTAGATAAAACACTTTTAAATAAAATACTTGCTTGGCCTACGAAGCTAGAATAAAATAATCTGATTTGTACCCAACTCGATTAAGGTTTACCAATGTAAAACCAAATTTATCAACCTTATAACTCTTACTCTCGACCCAATTATACTTAAATACTAGAATGTTAAAGGTATGATAATCGAGCCCCCATATTTCTTTGATAACTCCATAGAAACACATGTCTCCTACTATAGGATTCTTGTCTTTCAAACTTGCAATCTGTATTGTTGTAGCTGAAAGACTAACTCCACTATTTTAGCTGACTCGAGCATTGTCACGATCCTTCGTGTGGTAGCGGCAACCATTAATAGCATATCCAGAACTTTTAAGTACATGGTGACTACGCCCTTGTGCTAGCCACTTGACAGTTTGTGACGTGTCTTCTTCTATGTCTAATGCACCATCAACATGTACAAATTCAACACTATTAATATTCTGTAACTTCTGAGTAAGAAAGAGGTGAAGGTATATTGATTTTGTTTTAACAACTACCTTTCGTTGCAACAAATAGATAAATGTCTGATTGTGTTTGTCCTGTAACCACTTTCTATTTTTAGACTTTTAGGGATATTCTGTGAGCACCCTGAATTTCGGGTTGAAATTTTTTTCATTTTATTTTATTTTTCTGATTATTTGGTTTTGATAAATGTTTTATTCTATTTATTTATCTGTTAGTGTACTTTTCATGCCATTGATATTTGGAGTATCAGGGATGTTCAACTCTGGAAATCTTCTTCACGAGTTTTGGAGTGGACACGATTACCTTCATGACGGTATATGGCGTCCCACCCAAACTTGTTCCCTTGTACTCTTTCTGCTTCGCTGAACTTCGGGTCGGTTTAGACCATTTGATTGATATTTATTTTCCTACTCTTTTCTTTGATCATTTTCAGCGCGTTACCATGACTTTTAATTTGGGAGCGCAAGACCAGTCAGTTTCTTGAAACCAACTCCTCATTGATGATCTACTCGAGACGCTCGTCACCCATGACCTTTGTGTCCCACTCAGACACGTTATTTTGAGCTCCATTTGATTCGCACAACTTTTCCGACACGTGACCCGATTTTATTTCACTCCACGGCGTCATATTCATTTTCCAACTTGATTTGTGGGTCCCCTGTCGACCAAAACCTGTCAGCCCCAACTATGGACATGGCCCACTTTGAGCCTACTATCCGTCCGCCACTTGTGTTCCATTTATTGGAATCCCCATGTGCTACTTATTTCTCCATGATCATCGACGCCTATTTTTAATTCAATTTTCGCACAATGTCCAGTTTTGACCCAATCCGGCTCCACCAAGTCCAGCCCAGCTCCATGTTGCTCTCCATCGTGACACTCTCATTTTTCTATGTCCAAAAATAATATTCCATACCTACTTTTCTATTTCGAATTTTGAGTGTAAATTCCATTTACTTAATCCATTGGAATGACCCATTTCCTACAAATTAATTTCTAGCCACTTGATCATCTAAATCAATCCTCACCATATATTTCCCCTCACCTTCACAACAGCCCCCTCCACATGCATTGGCCGGCCCTAAATTTTTGGTGGAGAGAATCTTTTTCTCTCCCTCTCTCTCATTCATTTATTGCTATCCTCCTTCTCTCTCTCATTTTTTACATGCAACTAAACACATCAAGAACAACCACAGCAGCTCACCATTTCTTATCCCTTCAACCCGACCAACATCTCCACCCTCCTTTCCTGGCCCAACTTCAACCCAACTCCACCCATGCTCCGGCCACCCAAGGCTGGCCGTCGCCACTATCTCAGCCTCCTCCTTCTTTTCCTTAGCAACCAACACCACCACCACATCTACTAGCATCCCGACCATCATCACCCAAACCGCGCCACCACCTCCATCGCCGTGCACCGGCCAAGCCACCACTGGCGTCGCCGTTGTGCCACTCCGCCACCCTCGTGGCCTCACCCCCTCGCCGCCGTGCGCCGTCGCGCGAACAGGCAGTACACAGCAGCAGCGGCGGAAAGCCAGGCCGCGCGCGCGCGCTGGCAGCGCTGCCGCGCCGCCGCCGGCGACGAGGCCACCGTGGTCGTGCCCCCCCGCGGTGGGCGATCTCCGGCGACCCTCCCTGGGTCCGCCTCTCCTCTTCCAACGCGACGTATAGGCGATTCGTGCGTTTTGCACGACGTCCCGTCGTGACGCGCGCGAAATCACGTTCATTTTGGCGCCCCGTCGCAGCGACTTCGCGCTCGTTTTTCCGGAGATCCGACCGTTGGATCGGCGATTTCTTCGCTCCGTCGCAATCTCGGTATATCCACCTTCGCTCATGTCAATCTTCGTCCGTTAAATTTATCGTTTGATACATGAAAACCGGCCACCAAGTTGACCGTTTAAATTGTATTAAATTTGGACAGTTTCGCGGGGCCAACTTCGTCAGCTTGTATCTCATCCACCGCAGGTCCGTTTGGCGTGCTACTAATTCTGGTGCGAAGCTGGTATAACCCTCTTACTACCCCTCCAGTTTCGTTTCATTGTGAGCTTGTTTGATTGGTTGAATTCGACGCCAAAGTTGGTCGTCCGAATTCGTAATTTTCAACTTGTAAAATTCCATTTTTGAACACGGGACTCCAGATTTTATTTCTGACACCACCATTAGACTTGTGGCGTCGTTCTGGCATATTTTTATATAAAGTTTGTTAGATTTGGTGAACGTGGGCCCGGACACGTTTTTTGGTACAAAGCGGGTCCTACTTTCTGGGTCAACGGGACTTTTTGACGCCGGCTCATCGGAATCCAATTTCGGATATACCGACGAGTTCGTATCGTCATTCTGGACTCGTTGACATATAATTTGCTAGGTTTTGGTGGACATTGGATCCGGCATGCATTTCGGTGCAAGTCGGATACCAATATTCGGGTCAACGGGTCATTTTGAGATCGGCTCATCGGAATCCAATTCCGGAGATACCGTTGAGTTCGTATCATCATTCTGGACTCGTTGACAGTAATTTGCTGAGTTTTGAGAAATTTGGCTCCGACACGCATTTTCGTACAAACCGAAATTTCAAGTTCTGGTCAACGGGCCAAGTGGAGATCGGGTCAACGAAATCCAATTCTGGGGATACCGTTGGGTTCGTATCGACATTCTGGTTGCGTGGACATATATTTTACTATATTTTATAGACTTGTTTTCTTGCACATTTTTCGGTGCAAAACGGCTTCGACACGGACACCGTTTTGATCCGAAATTACCTTTTTGCCCTTGTGTCCAATTGGACCGTTGGGTAGGCTATTCCAGCTAATTTGACCATTTGGATACGTTGGTGATGTTCATTCATCGTCCGGCAATGTTTGTTGATAATTTCTCTGAACTTAACCTTTTTATAATTAATTAATAATTAATTCACATAATGTTCGTATTTCAGGATTAGTACAACGAAACTGAGATCAGTCAATTCCGGTGATCTCACATCGCTGAAATTGACAAGTTGGATACGTGGATCACTATAATAAGATTATCAACCTTACCGATAATCTTCTTATCTCGGTTTGCGTGCCGTAAGTTTCGACGTACAAATAACGAAGTACACTTTATATTAGACTAGAATTGACCATGTTTGACCAGAGTTGACCAGTTGACCCAAAGTCAACTATAAGTCAACACTTGACCTAGTTTGACTAGATTATTGACCGGAGTCGACCTAGAGTTGTTTTGACTTAGAAGAACCTAGAATAATATAGATTGCCTGTAGGGATTTATTTATTTTCAACTTGAACACCTTGTAACCTGTGTCGCTTTAAATAGGACTCTGTGGCTTCAGTGGGACCTCCTATACTTATCAGCTGTTCAGGTTATCGAGGCGAGTACATTCTCTGATCATTTCATATCCTGCTTAGAATTATATTCCTGCTTTAGATTACTATACTTGATGCTGTCACGACATTATCACGGATTAGTACTATATGGATCTTCATGCGATGTGTTATCCCCCTCGGGAGCATCGGGTACATTGTGTCATGTGCGTTTCACTTTCATCATGTACTCCTGTGCTTTCACCATACATGTACACTCTTGTGAATCTTGTACTCTCATGTTCACAGAGCTTTCATGTATACTATCATGTGCACCCTATATGGGCCCCCATGTGATATCATGTACAATAACATAACCTATTTAGATCCTTGTGTATTGATTGGGGAAACGGGGGAGTGCTAGTAGTATGTGAACAATTCCATAGTAGTGTAGATCATGTACAACTCTTTAGTGTAGATCATGTACAAATCTGTCCCGTTCACATGTGCTATCATGTACTCTACATCACTAGCCACTGTTAGCTCTCTATTTATAGTAGATATTTCTATTACAATTCTCTCTCCTGTTTACATACTGTATTTCTTCAGATCTTGTATCTTACTTTACTGCATGATTATATTTTCTAACCTGCTATGAACTGTTGAGATGTAATGTGCTCGTTCCAGTCCTGACTGGACCTGTTGATAATTTTACAGATAGCTTGGGGATTGCCTGCTAGCCTAGAGGAGACACAGTAGAGGTTGTTTAGGTAGTTATTTCATTTTGTCTGGAGCTGTATTTACTTTGTGGATTACTGTATTTGAGTTTTGAGATGTATTTCTGGGTTCATGTATCTTAGACACTTAGACTTCTATCTCCTGTATCTCTTTTGGATTTCATGTTTTATTTATTCTTATCATGCTCTACCTTAGATGTGATTGAGTTGTACCTGCTATGTCACCCCTATTCGGGGAGTATAAACTGTTTAGTCTTATACTGTTAGATGCATTGAGACCTAGGACGCGTTCTACCGCCGACACTGCGGCGTAGGCTGGGCGTTGTTACGTTCTCGTGCCCTAACTCTAGGTGCGGGTCGTGACATATTCTAAGTGTAACCACTCCATATGCTCGCTGTCAAGTCATTATGAGAACTTATTATGCAATGTAACAATTTTAATACAATAAATTAGAAAATTAGAAAATTTATGATAAAGAACCTTACTCAATATAAGGTTCAATTTCATGCGTGCACTCCAAAACATATAAATGGGCTTGTTGCCATTCTTTGCGATCAATTGCTACGAGACGACCTCCAGGAAAAGATTTTTCATCTTCAATGTTGCCTTTCCTTGTAAGGGGATTTCCTACTGCCTCAAAATATGATAGATAGTCGCTACAAAATTCTATTATTTCTTCTGCAATGTAAAATTCTGCAATGCATCCTTCGGGACGGTTATGATTGCGCATATAATCCTTCAAAGGTTTCACGCACCTTTCAAAAGGATACATCTAAGTCATGAAAATGGGTCCAAAATCCTAACTTGTTTAACAAGATGTAGAGGTAAATGGACCATAATGTCAAAGAAAGACGTTGGAAAGTACTTCTCCAGCATGCATAATATGACCACTAGATCATTTTTAATATCGTTTAGCATATTCACATTCACCACTTTCTTATATATTGCATTGAAGAAGAAGAAAAATAGAGTAATATCAACTCTAACCGGCTTAGGCAGAACGAACGAATTGCCACAGGTAGTAGTTGTTGCATTAGTGCATGACATTCATGAGGTTTGAGACCATAAAGCTTCAAATCTTGTATTGAGACAAGATTTCTGATATTAGAAGAGTAACCTTCATGAACCTTTAGGTCGAACAATATTTGTCAAAATATCTTATTCTCTTCCTTTGTTAATGTATAACATGCTCACGGCAAATAAGTACGTTTTTTTTTTCCAAAATCAGGTTGTAGTTCGGTCCTTAGCCCCTCCTCCACAAGATCAAGACGAGCATTGACTCCATCCTTTGTCTTTCCTGAAATGTTAAGCAATGTACCATATATGCTCTCACAAACATTTTTTTTGATATGCATAACATCTAGTGTGTGGCGAACATGCAAGTGTTTCCAATAGTCAAGTGTGAAGAAGATTGACTTCTTCTTTAACCATCTTCTTTCAATAGACTTTGATGCTTTGCATTTCTCAGAATTCTTACCACAGGAGTTCAAAATTTGGTTAGCCTTTTCTAATATCTCTTTTCTGCTCAAAAGTGTTGGAGGACCACAAAATTCTTGCTGGCCATTAAAAACTTTCTTTTGACTGCGATACGGATGGTGGCGTAGAAGAAACCTCTTTGTACCAGTATACACATTTTTACTACTATGTTTGAGCCTAAGTGTATAAGTATCTTCCTCGCATATGGGGCAAGCATAATTCCCTTTAGTACTGCAACCAGATAGATTTCCATATGCAGAAAAATCTTTGATGGTCCACAACAATACAACCTTTAAAGTAAATAACTATTTCTTTTGTGCATCATAAGCTTCAATTCCCTCTTTCCATAAAAGTATCAAGTCTTCAACTAATGGTGCTAAATAAACATCAATATCGTTACCCGGTTGGTGTGGACCTGATATCAATAGCGACAACATCATGAATTTCCTTTTTATGCACAACTACGGCGGTAGATTATCGGTCACCAATATAACTGGCCAACAACTGTACCTACTACTAAGGACCTATGTGGATTTATGCCATCAGCTGAAAGCGCCAATCGAAGGTGTCTAGGTTCTTTCCCAAAATTTGGCCACTTATGGTCAACTAGCTGCCATGATGAGGCGTCTGCTGGGTGACGAAGTTTGTCGTTAACTACTCTCTCAGAAGCATGCCAAGTTTAGTCCTTTGCTATATGTAAGGATTGAAACATCCTTTTAAACCGGGGAATGGTAAAAAAAATATCATAGAACTTTGGGAGGTATTTTTTAATCAAAATTTGATGAGAACCATCATTTGCCTTCTTCCACCTTGACGTTCCACAAGTGGGACATTCAGATAAATAGCTATACTCTTTTCTGTAAAGTATACAATCGTTGGGGCATGCATGAATCTTCTATATTCCAAGCCCAGAGCAGTCATTGTCTTCTTAGCCTCGTACATTGATGAAGGTATTTCATTCATAAAAGCTACTGTCAGACCACCTATATCTTCATTTAATGTTATACAGTCTCATCAAGCCCGATTGCTTTGTATACTTAGAACAACCAGGATAAAGAGACTTTTTCGGCATCTTCAAGTAGAGATTTAAATGTCTTTGGGTCACCCACTACCAAAATATGTCGATTTAGCGACGGCCAGATCTGTCGCCCATCCGTCGATAATTTGTATTAGCGACCGATCACTGACGAATCTTGGTCAAAAAAATCTGTCGACAATCAGCTCGTCGCTAATAAAGATCCGTCGCTAAGTAGTCGCCAAGCGACGGAATAGCGACGGCTTTTCGTCGTCACAATACGATGCATTAGCAACGACTTTTCGACGGTCTTTCATCGATTTCAAGTATTAAATACTGAACTATGTAGAAGCTAGCGACGGATAGTCCGTCGGTAAACCGTCGTAACAGCGTATCAGAGGTTATCGTTCCGTCGCTATTCCGTCGACTTGCCGTCGCTAACAAAGGACGGATTAGCGACGAAAAACTGACGGATAATCCGTCAACCATGTTCTGGAAATGCTTGGCATTTCCAAAACCATGGCGATGGATAAGTCGTCGCTACTTCCGTCGCTCATCCGTCGACGAAGCGACGGACTAGTGACGGATAGTCCGTCGCCATTGTTCTAGAAATGTCATACATTTCCAGAACCTTGGCGACGGATGTTCCGTCGCTATTCCGTCGAACTATGTATTTCCAGAACCTTGGCGACGGATTTTTTCGACGCGAATCCGTCGACCACCCGTCGCTAACTGGAAAACAGTTTCAAATCTCCAGGTAGCGACGGATATTCCGTCGAAAGGTAGTCGAAAACTGGAAACATCCGTCGCTAAGCGGTCACTAGTCCGTCGCTAACTGAGATTTTTTTGAAAAAAAAAATGCAGAGCTTTCCCTGTTCACACAAATATGCATAAACCAAACCAATATATAACTCACACCAATTATCCAACAATCACATAGACCAAATATATAATGTACACCAATTATCCAACAATCACATAGACCAAATATATAATGCACACCAATATAAAATTATCACAAATATTCTGAAATCATAAACTAATATCCGTCGTTATAATCCAAAATTCCCACAAATATTCCAAAATTCCCACAAATATTACAAAATTTCTTAATTACAATACTTTAAGGAGGAGGAGGAGTTCGATTGCCCGGTTGTGGTAATCCCTGCTGCGACCGACGAATATACTGCTCTACTAGGTACGGCGGTAAGTCGTCGTAGACACTGCTCGAAAGTCAGCGTAACTGCTCTGGCGACATGAGATCAAGGAGTGCCGTCACAGTCGGAGGCGGTACCAGAGGGGTAGCAGGGTTAAAAGAAAGATGACCGACGGAAGAAGGACCGGGAGCAGCAGTCGACGGACCGGTACCAGTAGAAGACGGACCGACACCAGCAGCAGACGGGACCGGCAGCAGCAGACGGAGGCAAAAAGTATGCGACAATTTGCTCCCGCAAGGATGACACCGCCTCGTGCAGCTGCGTAAGCTGCAACCTAACATCATCGTCTGCCGGGGCCGCGGGAGGAGGTGGTGTCGGTAGAAATCTCTGAGTCGCCATGTACAACGGGCCTAGGGAGCCGACTCCGTACAGGTGCCCTTTCTTAAAGCCGTCGACGGTATCTACGAACAAGTCGTTGCGAGCGGCCAAAGAAGAGGGCGTCCGGGCGGGCGTCGTTTTACCGACGTCCTCGGTCTCAGTTAACTGAGCCCGACTAAGGGCCTCACGATACGCAGCCTATCAAATGAATGCGTTTTTATTATAAGATTTACCTAAGTTGTAATCTAAATCCTATGTTTTACTAAGCTAAGTGTGAATCCTAAGTTTACCTAAGTTATAGTCCGAATACATTTAATTATAACGTAAATCTCATAAACATAAGTACTTACATCAATCTCCTTGGCCCTCTCGTCGACGAAGCTCCCGTCCTTCCGTCTCTTGTGCATATGCTGGAAGACGTCGTACATGGTGACCGATTCTGGCATCCTTCCCTCCTTTACCGCCCGTTGGGTCTGCATACGAAATTTTTGTAGAACTTAATTAACTCCGTATATTAATAATACCTAATTCGATAGTAAAATGAATTTACGGTATCTCACCAGATCTGCAAGCGTCGCTGCGTGGGGCCTTGATCCCCCCGTATGAATCCCCGTGGCCCGTCAGTTCACCTTCGCCTTCTCCGATTTCTCCTTGTACGCAGAAGTATTCATCATATTTAAGAGGTCCTCATAATAGTCCTGTCGGATCCAATTCGGCCTCGTTGCCCCATTTTCAGGTCATGAATCATATCTCGTATCTTCTTCGAGACAGCACTTTTGTAGGTCCTGCGGATCGCGTCCTCACGATGGAGGGGCCACCAGTACGTCGTCTAACATACAAATTCAATTATCACATAATTTAAAAAATGGTTGATTAAAGAGTAACTAATAATTAACTAGAAGATATAGATACATACCCTCAACTCGTCGAGCCAGACGTACTTCAAGTTTGGGGGCACCGAAGAAAAGTTGAGGTAGGGACCATGGAAGTTAGCCCTGATAATTTCTCCAAGAGCCCTGGCAACATTAAACGAAAAAAACCAACAAAGAAGAAAAGACTGGATTATGAACTTGAATAAATAAAAGAAATTTAATAAATTATCTTAAATTTACTTACGAGGTCCCCGCGAGCCATAGCTCTCGTCGGATCTCGCCTCTCAGCCTCTCTGGTGCCGTCGGAGGATCCGCGGGTCCGCGCATGTACTCCCCAGTAACCGGATGGAACCGAGTGTGGGGGTACTCTGGGGCCCACTGTGCAGTAACTGGGGGATCTACTGGTGGATCCGCTGGTGGGTCCGCTGGTGGGTCCGATAGCGGAACGGATCCGTTAGCAGATCCAGACTCATGCCTCGATGAAGTAGTCGATCGATGGCGGGATGCGTCTATGCCCGGGGTACTCTCCGGGTCGGGCTCGCTAGATGGGGTCATATCCCGGAAAGATTGAATGCGACCACGACCACCAGCACTACTACGACCACGACCACGACCACCACCACCGCCAGCACCAGCACCACGACCACCACCAGAACCACGACCACGGCCAACCATCATGACCTATAAATAGAACACAGAAACATAATTTACAATATAAAAGTGTAAATGAATATAAAATTCTAAACTAAAATATACATACCACCAGTAGGGAGACGAGTGCCGCCACGACGAAAAAGACTAGGAGTGCCATCTGCTATAAGTAAATAATCGAACGAAAAAAACATGAATTCACGTAATTGCTTTTATGAGGTCAAACTTAATTCACGTAATTGGAATTGTTTTTAATATACAACAATATTTAACCTAATCATCGTCTTCGTTCTCATCCTCGGCCTCGTCTTCATCATCATCCTCCTCCTCATCCTCATCCTCATCCTCATCCTTATCTTCATCGTCGATTTCATCTGTATCCTCATCCCCATTAAATTCGTCTTCTTCTTCCTCTTTTTCTTCTTCTTCTTCTTCTTCTTCTTCTTCTTCTTCTTCTTCTTCTGCCTCAATATTTGGGACAAGATGCCTCTTTCTTCCTTGGTTGACAGCTAAGTCTTGTGTATCAACCTCTTTCTCCCGTCTATTTTCCTCAACAATATCTTCAACATCTATTATATCCGAGTGTTGTCCCAAGTATTGGGACATTTTGATCTGGTCCTCTTGGTATGCTGGGTCTCCAACGTTGAATGTATTTCTAGATTTAATCTTGCATACTGTCCACCAGTCAAATCGATCTCTACGACACCTTGGGTAGCTTGTATAGTAGACTTGAACAGCCTGATTTGCTATCGTAAATGTATCGGACCCTCTATACCTCCTGTGATGATTTATATCGACAAATCTAAATTGTTTATCGATTCTCCAACCGATATTTGGTGTCGTATCGAACCACTCACATTTGAACATCACAATATGTATATCATATGGGCCAGTATATTATAAATCTACAATATTCCGAAGCACTCCATAGTAGTCAAAGTCCGGTTCGTCGTCATAGATGGTGCCTCTTATGCAAACACCGGAATCCTTGGTACTGATGCCGTCATTGATAAATTCGACATTTATAGCATTCTGAGTTGCCTTAAACCTGAAGCCATTAACGACATAGCCTGGCCAAGTCTTTGTTTGCCTCTTCGGTCCCAATGCCAGATAACGAACACTCTCATTAGTGAGTGTTGTTTCAGGCAATAAAACCTGTAAATAAATATTTATAATTTAAATGTTTTAGATTATATATTTCTAATCTCAGTTACTTACGTATTTTATAAGAATATATAAAATCAACCTCAATTATAATCTCAGTTACTTACGTATTTGCGAAACCATGACGAAAATGTACAATCAACCTCTCTTTGAAGTCCCTCATCGGTAATATCGGGTGTCCTCATTTTGACTTCATCTCCAAATACACTATTAGAAAAAATAAGAATATATAAGTGTAGTCACTTACTTCATCAAATTTGAGATTATAACGAGTGCAAGTGTACTGACTTACTTCTCCAAATCTCTCACTTCTTGTATGTCACAGTTTAACAAGACATATCGGTGAGCGGCATCATACTCGTCGTCAGTCAACCACCATTTTTACTAGCCCCAACAGGCTTGCCCCTTACATTGAATATATCTCCATCCTCAACGTCCTCGTCATTCCTTTGAGGTCTATTTCGATTTGTCTTAACATGAGTATCGAAATAAATGGAGCAGAAGTTTGACACCTCTTCGATAAGATATGCTTCGCATATCGAAGCCTCTATATGAGCCTTGTTGCCAACTTTCTTCTTTAGATGGTGTAGGTATCTAGAGAGACAAATTATCTTGAGAATTACGAATGAATTTTAAAACCCACTAAAATTCAACTTAAATTATATCGATTTTTATGTACCTTTTAAATGGGTACATCCATCGATAATGAACAGATACACCGACACGGGCTGCGTATGCTAGAAGAATCGGTAGATGCTCCATGTTGTCAAAGAAGCCAGGAGGAAATATTTTCTCCAACTTACAAATTGTTAAGATAATCTTCTCCTCAAGTTCAACCATGTGTTGCACAGTCAACTGAGTTGAACAAATATCCCTAAAGAATATAGATAATTCGGCCAACGGAACCCATACAGCAGAAGGCAACAACTCTTTCAAAGCAATGGGCAGTAATCTTTCCATAAACACGTGGCAGCCATGACTCTTCATTCCCATTAGCTTGCGCTCATTGAGATCAACGCATCTAGACAAATTTGACACATAGCCATCGAAAAATCTTAAAGTAGATACCCACTTGCATGTTATTAATCTATCTTCCTTGCTCAATGTGTATTGTGCTATCGGTTTAGTTATTTGTCCTCCAGCTCCCCTTTGTATCAATTTCAGATAAGGACGCTTGCATATTTAGACAATGTCTTGTCTTGCTTTTGGATTGTCCTTCGTCTTTCCTTTAATATCCATGACGGTATTGAAGACATTGTCGAATACATTCTTTTCGATATGCATAACATCAAGATTATGCCTTATAAGATTATCTTTCCAATAAGGCAAGTCCCAGAAGATACTCCGTTTGGTCCAGTTATGGGTTTGTCCGAACCCATCGACACGATTGTTCAATGGATCTTCCATTACAGTGGACAAGTCCTTTATATCTTCCCAAATATCGTATCCCGACAATCTGGCAAGCGGATGAGAAAATTCTTATTTTTGAGCTCTGAACGCGTTCTTGTTCTTTCTCCAAGGATGACTCGCGGGCAGAAATTGACGATGACAATCAAAGAAAGAAGTTTTTCCTCTATGCTTAAGGCGGAACGCCTTACTATCTTGCATACATATCGGACAAGACATGGTGCCGTGAGTACTCCATCCCGACAACATACCGTATGTGGGAAAATCATTGATTGTCCACATCAGTGAAGCTCTCATCTGAAAGTTCTATTTCCTGGAAATATCATAGGTCGCGACGCTGATCTTCCACAGCTGTTTCAGCTCATCCACCAACGGCTGTAAATATATATCAATATTCTTCGTCGGATTTTTGGGATCCGGTATGATAGCTGTCAAGAACATATAAGGAGTCTTCATACACATCCATGGTGGCAGATTATAAGGGATCAGAATAACCGGCCAGCAGGAGTATTGAGATCCCGACTGCCCGAAAGGGGCGAAGCCATCAGAACATAGCACCATGCGTACATTTCTAGGCTCTGCAGCAAAATCTGGATGACGAAAATCAAAATATTTCTACGCCTCTCCATCCGAAGGATATGACAATTCTCCATCGTCCTTTGTGCGTTCTTTATTGTGCCACGTCATGTGTTTTGCTGTATTCTGAGACATATACATCCTCTGCAAGCGCTTCGTGATCGACAAGTAATACATATACTTGTAAAGACGTCGTTTTCTAGTTGACTTTCCTTTTCCCCTGACAGGCTTGTAACGATTCGTATTACAGAAGCTGCAACTTTCTATATCCTCGTTCTTCTTGCAGTACAACATGCATCCGTTGCGACAATAATCTATCTTCTCGTACCCCAGTCCCAGTTGTCGGACCATCATCTTCGACTTGTAGAAGTTTTTTGGAAGCTCTTTTGATTCCTTCGGTAACACCTCCTTGATTAGTTGTATAATCCGATCATAGCAAGTTTGTGGCAAGTTAAAATCGGACTTTATGTCCAACAACCGCATCGTCACTGACAGTACGGAATGTAGCTCACAACCAGGATATAAAGAAGTTTCAGCATCCTAAAACATATCATAGAACTCCTTCGCCTCGGGATTAGGATCCTCCGGATCAAAATTAGGCACTGCCGCGTTGTACACCATATCTCGTGCAAGGTTCTGCATGTCTCTATAATTAATAGAGCATTCGTCGTCTTCGACGACAAAATCCGCTGCACCATTATCATCAAAAGCAAAAGTAGCAGCATTCGTAACCTGTCTTTCCGTATATGGTTCACCTTGCGATGACCACAGGCCGTAATCACGTACGAAACCCTTACGGGTCAAATGATCTCTTACACTCACCACTTCTTCGTAACGTCTATTGCGACAATTACGACATGAACACTTGATTTTGTTACCGTCCATATACTGACCTTTTCTCATAGCATACTTAAGAAACACTTCCACGCCTGCCTAAAAATCGTCACTCACACCTATTCTGCTCTCGTGTTGTCATTTGTACATCCATGTACGATCAACGAAATAACGATCCATCACAGATTGGATGTGAAAATTTTTATAGTAAGACAAACTAAACAAAATTAGTATATAATCATGTAACTGGTGGATCCGCTGGTATATAGGCCGGATGTACTTAGTATCGACCGCATCAGACTAGTATCGGTCTATAGGTTTGGTATAGGCCGTATCAAATTGGTATTGACCTTAGCAAATTGGTATCGTCCTATCCGATGTGTATCGACCGTATACCTAGGATTCGTACCGGCCTTATCGATTCGGTATCGGCCATATCCGATAGGTATCGGCCGTAGCGACGATATGTATCGGCCGTATCAGATTAGCATGGTAGAAGGTTTAGTAACAACTGTACTTAGATTTTTCTCTTCTCGAGCTAGAATACCATTACAAGAGAGTCACGAGAGAGTAAAAAAATCACCTACATATTGATGTTTATGAGAGTGATTGGCCAATTACAGTAACACACATGCTGCATTTTTTATCAGGGAATGAGAGATTGAAAGCAATAACATATAGGGTTATATTTCGGGAAAAGAACTCGTACAAACTCTTTGTGAACAAAGAGTTTATAGGAGTTCGTCTTCTTCCGAAATACAACTCTATATGTTATTGCCTCAATCTCTCCTTCCCTGATGGAAAATACAGCATGTGTGTTACTGTAATTGGTCATTCACTCTCGTAAACATCATTATGTAGGAGATTTTTTTTTACTCACTCGTGACTCTCTTGCAATGGTATTCTAGCTTGAGAAGAGAAAAATCTAAGTACAGTTGTTACTAAACCTTCCACCATGCTAATCTGATACGGCCGATACATATACGATACGGCCGATACCTATCGGATATGGCTGATACTGAATCGATAAGGCCGGTACGAATCCTAGCTATACTGCCGATACATATCGGATAGGACGATACCATTTCGCTAAGGTCAATACCATCCGATACGATCTATACCAAACCGATATACCGATACTAATCTGCTACGATCGATACTAAGTACATACAGATACCGATACCGATACCGATAGTTCGATACCGATACCGATAGTACGATACCGATACCGATAGTCCGATACCGATAGTGCGATACCGATACCGATAGTACGATACCGATACCGATAGTCCGATAGTCCGATAGTCCGATAGTCCGCTAGCGATACCGATAGTTCGATACCGATACCGATAGTCCGATAGTTCGATACCGATACCGATACCGATAGTCCGATACCGATAGTTCGATAGTCCACTAAGTCCAAATGATTCCTCTTAAGTGTCGAGCATGTTATACACGGTTCAACTTGACGAGTCAGAAAATATTTTTGTGGTGTTGTATGCTTGCAGCAGCAAATCAATTTTTAGAGTCATTATAGGTCAATTAATCAAACTGAGTTAATCTATCTATTTCTAAATTGCAAGAGTCCACTTCTAGGGTATGGAAGCTATATCCCAAATATCTAGGCCAAAATTAACTTGGTTAGGATACTAGATACTATCTAGCAAGCACTACCTTAGTCTAATTATACTAGCATTACCTATATTTCCTACCATGCCTACACTCACACATTATACCCTAAGTCGTCCTGCATGCTAATAGGCATGGTAGGCCTGCCTTCATTCCTCACTCTCTAAAGCACACATACACATATGTATATCACAGTTAGATGTATAGATATATACATCTATATAGAAGCACACAACTGATACACTCTACTCTCCTATTGATTATCCCAAGACACACACAAATGAGATATATGCTCTCTGACTCAATGCTCTCTGATACTTCCTAATAACAGACACTTGCACTCAATACTACCCAAACGACTCTCTCACTAACACTCTATTAATACACAGAAAATACATAACATTCACAATCCATGCCACACACACCCTCACTTTCCTCCCTCACTCAACATCACACAGGCCACATGGCCACAATCATTCTTACTGTTGCAGGGCTTTCCCTGCCAAGGAGAGGTAGCCCCCAACCTCTCAAGCACATCATCAATCACATGGCCATATGTATCAATATCTGCCAATCTCTCTTACATAGATATACCCTCAAACACATGTATATAGGCCTTCAAAGACACATTTAAAACCTGGATTTCAAATTGAACATTTAAAAAAAAAAGTAAACTGCCCATATCAGTGTATCAAAAAAAAACATGAAATCGAACCCAAAAGAAACGAATGAAAGCCAAAACAAACACTCGTGTCCTGGAGGAAATGTATGCCCACATGAGGGGGGGTTCACCACTCGATGGTTTCACCCCCGCCCCCCTCCCGCCGCCCCCGTCAAACCCCCAGCCCCTACCGCCCTCGCAGTCGATGCCGCCCCAGCAGCCCCTGACTCCCCCGGCCTGCTGTACCTACGACCACCGTGAGAGAGAGCGAGAGAAAGAGAGAGAGAGAGAGAGAGAGAGAGAGAGAGGGAGAGGGGATTACCTTTAGGAGAGAGAGAGAGAGGAGAGGTCGCCGATCACCGCCGCGGGAGAGAGAGAGAGAGAGAGAGAAGAGAGAGTTAAATTTGGGGAGAATGAAAATTTTCCCCCGTCGTTTCAATTTAAGTCTGGAACGTATATTTAGCGACGGACTAGCGACGGATAAAATCCGTCACTAGTCCGTCGCTCTTTTTGATACTTGCAGACGGAATATCCGTCGCTATGTAGTCGAAGAATTGTCCCGCCATTTCTTCCAATAATTCTCGCCAAATAATCAACTACATAGCGACGGCTGATTATCCGTCGCTATGTCTCCGACGTCCTAGCGAAGGATGAACGACCTTTTCTCCTCCATTAAATAAAATAAAAATGTATAGGCCTGTCGTTGGTATTCCGTTGGTTATTTGCCGCAAATCCGTCGCTAACGCCGACAGAAATTATCCATCTCTAATGTGCCGTCGCTAATTTACTGTATTTTGGTAGTGACCAAAAATATGTTCATTTAGCGTATTAACCATTTCTACAACATCTGCTCCATCTTCAAAGGAGCCACCATCTTGAATGGAGCCAAACCCATTATAGTTAGGTGTTTGTTCATCACTTGCTGCAATGCTTGTCGACCCTCTGCTAAGGTGTTCCTCACCATGCTAAACCCATATTGTATAACTTTGTTCGATACCCCCTACTAAACACGTGTTGTTTTACATTCCCTAGCTTTTGGAATATCAAGTTTTTATACTTTTCGCATGGACATCGAATAGAAATATGATTATGTAAATGGAGCTTCGCAAACTTAAGAAATTCTTCTACTCCTTCCTTATATTCATGGCACATTCTATCCTTCGACATCCATGACTTGGACATGGTTGTAATCCCGACAATCAAAGTAGATTATATAACCAGATTATAAATCTACCTGAGTAGCTGTAGATGATCATAATCCCGACCTCAAGCTGCTGGGTACTCCTTCCTTTCCTGCAATAAGAATGAGGTAGCAGATCATTAGTATATTGGTCTAGTGTACTATAGCAGTTCAGTTTCAGTTTTGTGTTAACAAACAAAAATCCTACTACACGACAAAGTTGACCCACAAAAAGTCCTGTTGATTCACAAATCTTAGGACACAACATAATTCTGTAAAAAATAAAATCCCTAGGACAAGACACATTTCTGTAAATAAACGAAAACTCACATCATATGGAAAAATTGATCCAAAAATCGTACTGATTCATAAATTTTAGGACACGACACAGTACCCAGACACAAAACCCACATCATGACAAATTTGACCTAAAAAACCCTACTGAATCACAAGTAGGACACAATATAGTAGCCAGATACATAAAACACTACTCTCAATAAAATCCACAAAAAAACTATATTGTCAAAAAACTCTACTATCAAAAAATCCACAAAAACCCTAACTTCAACTAGTACTACCATAAAATCAAATTGAAGAGAGAAAATATGGAATAGAATTGCAAGCTACCGCATGGTGAAGACCGAAGTTGCCGCATGGTGAAGTTGCCACTAAGAATAGGGTTTTTGAGAGAGGATGTAGGCCGCCGAGGTGACCGTGGATGCCGAGGAGAGAGTTTTCTGGAGTGGATGGGGAGGGATTTTTGAGAGAAAATAGGGTTTTCTGAGAGGAACAGAGAAGAAGAGGGGTTTTCGGAAGTTTTGGTTGAGGACTTCTAATATTTTAGAAAGAGAGTAGGCCTTTGAGCAACGGGAATTAAACATAAAAACCATCACTAACCCAAAAATATGGAAAAAATTATGATAATGGAATCTGAAATAGTCGCAAAATTTTCCCCACTTTACTTAACGGCAATAAACTAGTCGTTAACTAAACGTGGTGGATTACGTGACGGTTTCACCAAACCCTTCAACTAAATTGGTCCAATATTGTATAGTTAACACAAAATAGGGGTTTAGTTCACACAAGACCTTATCCATCAAGTAAAATAGAATAGCTGATGGAGATTATTGACCGTCAATAAAAAAAAACTATCAACAAATGTCATTTTTCTTGTAGTGGTTGCTTCCATACTCGACATTGATAATGATCTCTGTTAATGTTTTGCGGGATGTTCTATACAATAAATCTATATATTTTATAAAATATCACGAGGGAAAATTTGGTTGAACAAAGATGGTTTTACGTAAGGTACGGTTGGCTGAGTTGGGTTGGGCATATATACCAAGATTTGCATCGATATTAGCTAGTTCTGTATAGGATTCAATTGGTTTCGGATAAGAATGAGTTGGACTCGATTTAAGTATGTGGGGTAACTATCAGTAGAGATAATATTGTCGGTGTAATATAGACGCGATATAAATAGATCATGCTTAAATTTTGGAGGAATGGATCGAACAGGAGATTAAAAGCGTATCGATTGTGATTCAAATTTTTTTTCGTGTATTTGTTGAGTGACTTCATACCTGAGTGGTGTATAGGATAGTCCACTAAGTCCAAATGATTCCTCTTAAGCATCGAGCATGTTATACACAGTTCAACTTGACGAGTCAGTAAATATTTTTGGGGTGTTGTATGCTTGCAGCAGCAAATCAAGTTTTAGAGTCATTATAGGTCAATTAATCAAACTGAGTCAATCTATCTATTTCTAAATTGCAAGAGTCCACTTCTAGGGTATGGGAGCTATATCCTAAATATCTAGGCTAAAATTAACTTGGTTAGGATACTAGATACTATCTAGCAAGCACTACTTAGCCTAGTTACACTAGCATTACCTATATTTCCTACCATGCCTACACTCACACATTATACCCCAAGCCGTCCTGCATGCTAATAGGCATGGTAGGCCTGCCTTCATTCCTCACTCTCTAAAGCATACATACACATATGTATATCACAGTTAGATGTATAGATATATACATCTATATAGAAGCACACAACTGATACACTCTACTCTCCTATTGATTATCCCAAGACACACACAAATGAGACATATGCTCTCTGACTCAATGCTCCCTGATACTTTCTAGTATCAGACACTTGCACTCAATACTACCCAAACGACTCTCTCACTAACACTCTATTAATACACAGGAAATATATAACACTCACAATCCATGCCACACACACCCTCATTTTCTTCCCTCACTCAACATCACACAGGCCACATGGCCATAATCATTCTTACTGTTGCAGGGCTTTCCCTGCCAAGGAGAGGCAGCCCCAAACCTCTCAAGCACATCATCAATCACATGGCCATATGTATCAATATATGCCAATCTCTCTTACATA
Organism: Iris pallida; assembly: GCA_029216955.1. Lineage (NCBI taxonomy): Eukaryota > Viridiplantae > Streptophyta > Magnoliopsida > Asparagales > Iridaceae > Iris > Iris pallida. The sequence goes on along the minus strand of JANAVB010030816.1, from coordinate 9,536,625 downwards.
GATATACCCTCAAATACATGTATATAGGCCTTCAAAGACTCATTTAAAACCTGGATTTTAAATTGAACATTTAAAAAAAAAGTAAACTGCCTATATCAGTGTATCAAAAGAAAACATGAAATCGAACCAAAAAGAAACGAATGAAAGCCAAAACAAACACTCGTGTCCTGGAGGAAATATATGCCCACATGGGGGGCGGGTTTCACCACTCGATGGTTTCACCCCCGCCCCCCACCGCTGCCCCCATCAAACCCCCAGCCCCCACCACCCTCGCAGTCGACGCCGCCCCCGCAGCCCCCGACGCCCCCGGCCCGCTGCACCTACGACCACCGCGAGAGAGAGCGAGAGAGAGAGAGAAAGAGAGAGAGAGAGGGAGAGGGGATTACCTTTGGGAGAGAGAGAGGAGAGGTCGCCGATCACCGCCGTGGGAGAGAGAGAGAGGAGAGGGAGGTCGCCGATCGATCACCACCGCGGGAGAGAGAGAGAGAAGAGAGAGTTAAATTTGGGGAGAATGAAAAGTTCCCCCCGTCGTTTCAATTTAAGTCTGGAACGTATATTTAGCGACGGACTAGCGACGGATAAAATTTGCCACTAGTCCGTCGCTCTTTTTGGTACTTGCCGACGGAATATCCGTCGCTACGTAGTCGAAGAATTGTCCTGCCATTTCTTCCAACAATTTCTGCCAAATAATCGACTGCATAGCGACGGTTGCTTATCCGTCGCTATGTCTCCGACGCCCTAGCGACGGATGAACGACCTTTTCTCTCCCATAAAATAAAATAAAAAATGTATCGACCTGTCGTCGGTATTCCGTCGGTTATTTGCCGCAAATCCTCGCTAACGCCGACAGAAATTATCCGTCTCTAATATGCCGTCGCTAATTTACTGTATTTTGGTAGTGACCAAAAATATGTTCATTTAGCGTATTAACCATTTCTACAACATCTGCTCCATCTTCAAAGGAGCCACCATCTTGAGTGGAGCCAAACCCATTATAGTTAGGTGTTTGTTCATCACTTGCTGCAATGCTTGTCGACCCTCTGCTAAGGTGTTCCTCACCATGCTAAACCCAATATGTATAACTTTGTTCGATACCCCCTACTAAACACGTGTTGTTTTACATTCCCTAGCTTTTGGAATATCAAGTTTTTACACTTTTCGCATGGACATCGAATAGAAATATGATTATGTAAATGGAGCTTCGCAAACTTAAGAAATTCTTCTACTCCTTCCTTATATTCATGGCACATTCTACCCTTCGACATCCATGACTTGGACATGGTTGTAATCCCGACAATCAAAGTAGATTATATAACCAGATTATAAATCTACCTGAGTAGCTGTAGATGATCATAATCCCGACCTCAAGCTGCTGGGTACTGTTTGCCATTGATTGTAAAAGAACAGAATAATTATCGGAGGACTGAACTTAGACTCACAATACAAACTCGCTCGTACAAAGAAAGCCTAGGGACGAAAACCTAGGTACAGCAGACTAAGTACGATTGTTTATTTTTGATTCTGGGGGGTGACGATAGAGGCTCGGGAAAGCGACGGCCGCTCTGCCTTACTCCTTGGACGATCGGTATGCAGCCTTGGCTCGGGGAAGATCTGCTCGGCGTTGACGAAGAAAGGCTCTTCTTACTCTCCTCGGGTTGCTCTCCTGGCTTCTCTCTCTCTGTGATTATCAAGAAAAGGGGGAGCTCTCTTTGTGTATATCTCTCTCTTCTTCTTCTTTTTTTTTGTTGCCGACCTCTCTCTCTCTTCTTCTTTTTTTCTTTTTTTCAAGGGAATGATGCTGGCTATTTATAAGAGTGGGGGGGGTGATCATTAGGGTTTGCTAATGGTTATCTGTTTGGAATGTCGACGCTCCTTCATTCTATCTGAACCCTTAATCCTGATTATAGTGAATCTCGGCCATTAATGCGGATAGCATCGTATCTCATGAGCAATTAATGCTAGCTGCTTTAAATCCTCGTGATTGATTATGCTAATATCTGATTGCTCGCCACGTGTCCCATTAGCTTGATGATAAATGATATGCCCTGATCTCAGTAATTATGACGATGATGTCAAATATATTTGTTGAGATTTGGTTAAATCTCTTATTGATCCGATGCCACGTGTTTTAATTGTGGGTCCTGCCAGAGCCGCATGGGATAGGCAAGACTTGAACCGCAGGGAGATAATCTTCATGAGCCGCATGGGACAGTGCTTCGTCGAACCGCAGGGAACGAACTCTCAATGAGCCGCATGTGCATAATCTCTACGAGCCGCATAAGTTAGCGTTGTATTGAGCCGCAGGAACTCGTTTATTGTTGGCCGTATAAGTTTGCCTCAAAACTTTGGTAGACAGTGCCACTTTGAAGATTTTCCTTATTCCCGAAGTACTGCTTTTCGTGTCAGTTATTATGACAACTTTATGTCAGGTCTGTCACTTGTCAGGTCTGTCAGCCGTCAGAGCATTAAATGCGTCCACACGTTGGGCACAGCTGTTTTTGAAGACCACGTGGCCTCTCTCTCTGTGCCGCAGCTGCCTATGTGCGTTGAGCCGCATGTCCATGTTGGTGACTTTTGAGCCGCATGATACCCTTGAGCCGCATGAAGCTCGTCTGATTTTGAGTCGCATGAAGCTTCCTGGGTTCTGTGCCGCATGAAGAATGTCTCATGACCGAGCCGCATGACGGACATCTCATGACCGAGCCGCATGAGGAATGTCTCATGACCGAGCCGCATAAAGGACGTCTCATGACCGAGCCGCATGAGGAATGTCTCATGACCGAGCCGCATAAAGGACGTCTCATGATCGAGCCGCATGAGGAATGTCTCATGACCGAGCCGCATGAAGGACGTCTCATGACTCGCATGAGGAATGTCTCGATCTACCCATGCATTCACTTTGTGGGCCCGGGTATCCCGAACACACGAGTGCGTAGGTATCATGTTTTCTCCCTGATGTGGGGGCTAATAGAAATACTTGCCCTCGATCTTTGTTGGGAGACTCTTGAGAACCACTCTGTCCGTTCGCCGCCGGGGGCTGGACACAGGCGGCTCTGTACAACTTTCTATCAGAGGCCCGCTTAGCGGGACGCTCTTGATGGTCAGAGGTTGGGACAGCTGACTGAGCCCGATGAGCCCGCGCTGCCCTAGACTTCTTCTACTTAGCACCCGAAGGTGCGTAATAGGAAGAGTCCAAGTTTGGAAGGAGGGAAGAGAAGTTGGTGCCCTTTTCAAAGGAGGTAAGGGGGCTCTATTTATAGAATGGAGTGAGCCCTTTCTTCTTCTCCTTTCCGATGTGGGACTAAAAGCAATATTTTCCATGCTTCTACAGGACCCCCTTCAAAGTTTCCAAATTGCAAATTTGGAACACTTTGAATAAGAAGCATGGAAAATAGATTTGTTTAGGTGTAGCAATCCAATCAGAGGTAGCATGGACGTGATAGGTTTGGGTACTTCCGCTGGAGATTTTATGTGGACTTATCATCCTTGGCGTACCTTGGTTTTAGGTACGGATAATAAGTTGAGAGAGGGAACCATCATATTTACTCAGAGATGGTATGACGTGATAAATATAAGGTTGATGGTAGAGCTTTCCTACTCAGAGGTGATATGGACATAGTAGGAGTGAACTCGAATGAGTATACATAGAACAACTCAGAGGTGCTATCAACGTGGAAGTTCTATACATTGGGTGAAAGAATGCTATGGAACAGCTGGGCTCCGAAAGCATGTGATGATGAGGAAAGATGTGGATGTACTAAGGGACCTAGTACGGCATTTGTGGTCAGCAGAGGACATTTGTGGGCCTATTATCCTTGGCATACCTTGGTTTTAGGTACGGATAATAAGTTTGATAGGGATACCTAGGACAACTCCGCGGTAAGGCGGATATGGAGGTTCTTGGTATCGGGCGAAAGAATGCCATGGAGCAGTGAATAATTTTCTATTTTTTTTCACTGTTTTTCTTTTCTTTTTGTCAAGGGGTGTGATCCCAGATGATGTAGTACTTTAAATTTTGAATAAATGAGCATGTTTCAACTCATTTTCTTTTTCTTGTACTTGTGGTGTTTGTGGAATTGGACCTGCTGGGGGATTATTTGTGGACCTGTTACCCTGCGCGTACCTTGGTTTTAGGTACAAGTAACATGTTTCGGAGAGGAATACCTAGAACAACTTCGCGATAAGACAGCTATAGAAGTTTTTGGTATTCGAGAGAATGCCAGGGAGCAATTGGGCTCCTAGGCATGATAGGGAAGGGATGGGCGTGTACTGGAGACCCAGTACAGCATCTGTGGTCGAATGAGGACATTTGTGGTCATCAGAGGACATTTATGGTCAACAGAGGACATTTGTAGTCAACAGAGGACATTTGTGGGCCTATTATCCTTGGCATACCCTGGCTTAGGATACGGATAATAGGATGAAAGGGAACCAACATACTTACTCAGAGGTAATGAGGACATGGCAAGTATGAGGGTTTTACCATAGAATCTTCCTGCTCAGAGGTAATGAGGACATGGCAGGAGTGGACTCAACGGAGGGTATTTGTGGGCCTATTATCCTTGGCGTAACCTGGTTCAGGATACGGATAATAGGATGAAAGGGAAACCAACATACTTACTCAGAGGTAATGAGGACATGGCAAGTACGAAGGTGTTACCGTGGAGTCTTCCTACTCAGAGGTAAAGAGAACATGGCAGGAGAGGACTCCATGGGGGATATTTGTGGTCAACAGAGGACATTTGTGGTCAACAGAGGACATTTGTGGACCTATTATCCTTGTCGTACTCCGGCGTGGGTACAGATAATAGGTTGAAAGAGAATCGACATACTTACTCAGAGGTAATGAGGACATGGCAAGTATGAAGGTTTCTTCTACAGAGCCTTCCCACTCAGTGGTAATGAGGACATGGCAGGAGTGGGCTCAATGAAGAGGGGTACATAGAACGACTCAGAGGTAATGAGGACATGGAAGTTCTATGTAGGGGGTGATTTGTTTTTGGCGGAAGTGAAACGACTCAGAGGTAATGAGGACATGGCCGTTTTGGAAATTTGTGGATCGCTTACCCTTTTTTGTGTACTGGAAGTGCGGGTATCGGATCATGAGGGAGGATCTCTTCCAAGAAGAAAGTTCAGAGGTACGATCATACATGACTTACTATCTGAAAGAGTGACCGGAATGTGAGTTCAGAGGCGCCAACGGGCACATGACTCAATATTGTGAAAGTGTGAGTTCAGTGGCACCAGCGGGCATATGATTCGATAATCTGGGATGTTGTGGATGTGAGTTCAGCGGCACAAGAGGGTACATGACTCGGAAATCTGGAGAATGGTGAGTGTGAGTTCAGCGGTACCAGCGGGTACGTGACTCGGGAATCTGGAGAATGGTGAGTGTGAGTCCAGCGGCACCAGCGGGTACATAACTCAATGATCTGGAATGTTGTGGATGTGAGTTCAGTAGTACCAGCGGGTACATGACTAGGTAATCTGGAGTGGATGTGAGTTCAGCGGTACCGGGGTGTATATAACTCACCAATCTAGGAAATTTGGAGGCGGAATGTGAGTCCAGCGGTACCGGAGGGTACATAACTCAATCATCAGGGATTTTTTTTTTTTTTGGATGTCGTTTCGGACGTAATACTTCTTCAGGAAGTTGCCGTTGACGGACAACATGAGCAAGTCTCAGTGTGAGCAGCCACATACTTGGCCAGCTCCGACTCTTCTTCGACCACCCCCTTTGTAAATGCAGACTGAGAGGATGACTTGGGCAACTTGATTATCAGTGGTTTAGTTGGTGGAGCCGAGCGGGGAGTTGTTGGCAGACTAGCGACCCCCAGTTTAGTACTCGATATGGGGCGAGGAGTGGCTGGTTCGCTAGCAGTGTCAGACCTCGCATCGGGGTGACGACCCTTCTTGGGAAGGCGTATCGTCAGTGGCCGACCGGAGGGATTGAGCTTCTCCGTTTGGGGTTGACCGACTCTCGACAATCTGATTGTAAGTGGCCCTGTCGTGGGTCTCGGTACCTGGCCGGACCTTGGCAGCCGGATTCTCAACTGCTCTTCCTGTGCCGAGAGGCTGATCGCGTCCTTACGCAGCGTGGCCGTAAGGGGTGCGAAATTGCCTGGTTTGCGAGCTTGGAGGTAGATCGTCAGGGGTCCTTCTGATCCCGTGGTTGCTTCAACATCAGTTTGTTTATTTCCTCCTTCAAGGTGCCTCTTCAACTTTTCGTATAGGCAGGAGTCCGAGTAATAAGATTCGACCCCTTTGAAGGGATCGATGTCAGCAAATTCTGTCCTCACGAAGCCGTGCTTGTCGACATATTTGAAGCATTGGTGTAGCGTGAAAGGCACGATCATGTAATCGTGTATCCAAGGGCGCCCTAAAAGGATGTTGTATGAAGTGTCGGCATCTATGACGTAGCAAGTGACTTCTGATTGGAGATCGCCAATCTGACATTTCAGACGGATCTTCCCGATTGGGTAGCTCCTGCCCGAATTGAACCCGCTGATGGCGGTGTTTGTAGGGGTCAGGCGATGCATCGGGATGCGAAGATGATGCAGTAATCCTTTTGGAATGATGCTTATGGAAGACCCAGGGTCAATGTGCATCCGGTCCACCTTTATGTCGCCAATGTAGCCTGTGTAGTATAATGGGCGATCGTGTAGATTAGTCTTGATGAGCATGTCTTGTGGAGTGAAGACGATGTTGGGCATTGCTTCCGTACATGCACTGTTTTGGAGGTCTGCGGGCTGATTTTTTCCCGTGAGGTTGACCTGAGCCAGGTACGCGTTGGCATTTTGAAGTGCATCGCTCAAAGCTGTGCGGACATCCTTCGAGAGCCTCAGGAGTTCATATAAGGACAATTTGGCCGGTGTATTGGCCAATTGCGCCAAGATGTCGAAGTTGTAGGGCCTCTCCAGCCCCTGAGATGTTTCCTTTCGGAGGGATTTGTCGAAGCGAGTCTCCTTCGGCCTAGGCTTGTCGGTCGTCGAAGGCTGAGCCGGTCCCGGAGCATCCGTAGTAGTGGACGGATGATCATCAGTCGAGTTTTCAGCCACAGGTTGAGATTGTGCTCCGGATCGAGTAACAACGGCCGTGACTTCCTCTTCATCTGCTGAGGTGGTACGGCAGGATCTGACTTTTCCACTTTTCTTTTTAGAAGATGGAGTGGACTGAGTTACCTCGTGGACTAGGTCCGGATGGACCCACATGATTTTCCCTCGTGATGTGGTGAGGGGTACTAGACCAGCAGCTTGAGCAGGCGGGAGATTAGCAATCTCCATCGTTGCCAGAGGGATGGGTATAACCCCGTCCTGGGTCTCTGTTGGAGGGAAGCTACCGAATTGTACGGACACCATGTTGGCTGCCACGGTTACCTCCTCGAAATCGATGGCCAAAGCTTTCGAATCGATGAGATTTTGGATATATCGTTTCAGTTGGTAGCAGTCGTGCGTAGTATGGTGGACGTAGCGGTGGTAATGGCAAAACTTTGGGTTCTCCAGATCAGCCGGCCGAGGCTCCCGTCTTGGTGGAGGAAGCTGAATCCTATCTCCTTGTATGAGCATGTCCAAGATAGGCTTGACGTGACCGTCTTCAAAAGAGTAAGTGATTTGAGGCCATTGTTTGTCCGCAGGTTGCGACTCAGGCTTCTGGGCTGTATCGGCCACCATAGCCTGCTTGCCTCTGTTGTCCCGGTTGTTGGAGGGGCTACCTCCATTGTCGTTGGTGGTGCTGGAACGCTTGCCCTTGTTCTCTCCCTCTGAGATATGTAATCCCAGTTGGCGAGCCTTCTTTAATCGTTCTTCGGCACTTGTAGCACTAATGATAAAAGCCTTCCAGTCCTTGAATTGACTCTCGCCCATCCAGAGACTGATTGTTGGGAGTAGTCTCTTTTGGCAAATTTCGATCAAGGAAGAGTCCGGGTTGCCAGATGGTAACTTCATTGCGGTTTGACGAAACCGCTCAATATAATTCCTCGTCAGCTCTTTCTTTCCTTGAATGACATCCATGAGGGTAGACATCGTGATGTCCTGCCCTACCTCATAGAACCTCTCCAAGAACATGCGTTTGAAGCCAGCGAAGGAATAGATGCAATTGTCCGGCAGGTTGCGGTACCAATCGAAGGCGACTCCTTCCAATGCCCCAATGAATAACCGTGTGAGGATAGCGTCATCATGGGGCAGATGGTCGGTAGTGACCTCAAAGTAAGTGATGTACCGACTTGCTGAAGTCTTGCCATCATATGGGTTGATATTGAACGGCTTATATCTTGGTGGAAAGGGAACATCCCTCCATTCAGCAGGATATGGTTGCCGTATCCTGAGATCTTGAGAGTTTTCTCGGGCATGGAACATTGCTCGGAGCTCCTGAACCTCTCTTCTTACTTCTCGGGCCTGTCGCGGTAGGGGCCGTTATCTCGGGAGGATTGTTGCCCGGGTTCGGTGCCGCTGAATTTGAATCTATGTTGATTGCGGGATCCGTGCTTGTCTGGCCAGGTGTCACCCCCTGCAGATTAGGAAGCGCCGCTTTGATCTCGTCTACAGACTTGACCAAGGCGTGCAATATAGCCTCCAAAGTATCGATGCACTGGCGATCGCTGGAACCGCCTTGATTGCTGTCTGTCATGAATACCGTCTTCACATGAGGAGTGACGGAGGAAGTGGTGGAGGATGTACCCTCCGAGTCGTACCCATGCATCGAGAAATCATCTGGATATGTGGGAATGTTCTCTTCAGGTTCGGACTCGGAAGGAACACTACCCCCAGCTTCGGAGCTTGCTTCGTCTAGAGAATCATGGATGTCCTCGGGGACATCAGCATCTGTTGTACCCGATGGGAGGGTTGTTTTTCGGGGTTCGTCTCCTTGAAACATTGGATTATTGTGGACGTTCGGAGGAGTACTACCCCCAGCTCCTACGACCCCCAGGGTCGGGGACGATGAGTCTCCTGTTGCAGCAGATTTTGTCTTCGAACGGGTGTGTTGGTATACTCCGGTGGAGGGTAACCGTTTAGCCGACAACTTCTTAGCTGTAGTGGCTGATATCTTTGGACTGGAGATGCTTGTCTTCTTCCCTCTCCCCTCGGCGGGGACCTTCTGAGCGGAATTGCAGGAGACAACAGGAGGTGCCTCATCTTCTGAGTTCGGGTGCTGTAGTCTGTGGAAGACGGACGGACGATCTTCCGTCACTGCCGCGTTGTTGCAGCAGTAGTTGACGATGATCTGGGTGCAGTGACGTCTATGTGAGGATTCTTTGCACGCCGAGGCCCCTTCTCTTTCCTTGTGCTTGTGGAGGATCGCCTCACGCAGGTCAGAGGAACCACTCTGTCTGTTCGCCGCCGGGGATTGGACTTGAGCAGTTCTGTACAACTTCCCATCAGAGGCCCGTGTGATAATCAGCGGGACGCCCTGATAGTCAGAGGTTGGGGCAGCTGTCTGGGCTTGATGAGCCCGCGCTGCCCTAGACTTCTTCTTTCTAGCACCCGTGGGTGCATAATAGGAAGAGTCCAAGTTGAACATCACAGAGTCTGGCTTATCATCCAGAGAGTCATTAGGGTTCGGATCGTACGAGAGACGGTCAAAAACTGATCGAGAGGAGCATGGAGCAGATACTATGCGGCTGGAAGCGGAAACCGTGCAGGCTGTCTGCATGCGGTTGTCTCCTGTCGTCGGACGAGTTCTTATGCGGCTAGGGGTCACGACCGTGCAGGCTGGCCGCATGCGGTTGGCATCTGTGGCCGTATGGGTTTTCTGCAAACGATAGACTTTACTGGCCGCATGAGTCTCATCCATGCTGTCGGGAACTGTAGTCGCATAAGTTATGCGGCTGACAGAAGTAGCCGCATGAGTTTTCTTCATACGGTTGGCGGATGTAGCCGCATGGGCTTTCTCCTTGCGGCTAATATTCTTCTGCGGTTCGGTCCGCGTAGAGTCCCTCTTTGTCCCTGCAAGTCCAGCATCATAATGTTTTCTTCTGCCGGACTTGGGGACAGCAGAGTTGTCTACGACCTGAAGTGGGACCGCAGGAGAATCCTTCTCGCCGTCTTGAGCAGCAGAGGACATCCCATCGAGGGCTTGAGGAGGAGCAAATGACTTCGGTCTCCATTCTTTGCGAGCCTTCGTGGTGCGGGTGCGCTTCTGGGCCGGGCCAGCGCTGCCTTCAGAGAGCATCTCTTCGAACGCCTGTTGGTCGAAGCGGACGACCATCTTCTTTTGTGTGGAGCCAAGTTTGGCTGCATCTGATTACGTCACCAACTCCTCAGCCGTGGAGAAGTTAGTCCCCAGCAGAGTCGCCATCGTGTTTGCCATTGATTGTAAAAGAACAGAATAATTATCGGAGGACTGAACTTAGACTCACAATACAAACTCGCTCGTACAAAGAAAGCCTAGGGACGAAAACCTAGGTACAGCAGACTAAGTACGATTGTTTATTTTTGATTCTGGGGGGTGACGATAGAGGCTCGGGAAAGCGACGGCCGCTCTGCCTTACTCCTTGGATGATCGGTATGCAGCCTTGGCTCGGGGAAGATCTGCTCGGCGTTGACGAAGAAAGGCTCTTCTTACTCTCCTCGGGTTGCTCTCCTGGCTTCTCTCTCTCTGTGATTATCAAGAAAAGGGGGAGCTTTCTTTGTGTATATCTCTCTCTTCTTCTTCTTTTTTTTTGTTGCCGACCTCTCTCTCTCTTCTTCTTTTTTTCTTTTTTTCAAGGGAATGATGCTGGCTATTTATAAGAGTGGGGGGGTGATCATTAGGGTTTGCTAATGATTATCTGTTTGGAATGTCGACGCTCCTTCATTCTATCTGAACCCTTGATCCTGATTATAGTGAATCTCGGCCATTAATGCGGATAGCATCGTATCTCATGAGCAATTAATGCTAGCTGCTTTAAATCCTCGTGATTGATTATGCTAATGTCTGATTGCTCGCCACGTGTCCCATTAGCTTGATGATAAATGATATGCCCTGATCTCAGTAATTATGACGATGATGTCAAATATATTTGTTGAGATTTGGTTAAATCTCTTATTGATCCGATGCCACGTGTTTTAATTGTGGGTCCTGCCAGAGCCGCATGGGATAGGCAAGACTTGAACCGCAGGGAGATAATCTTCATGAGCCGCATGGGACAGTGCTTCGTCGAACCGCAGGGAACGAACTCTCAATGAGCCGCATGTGCATAATCTCTACGAGCCGCATAAGTTTGCGTTGTATTGAGCCGCAGGAACTCGTTTATTCTTGGCCGTATAAGTTTGCCTCAAAACTTTGGTAGACAGTGCCACTTTGAAGATTTTCCTTATTCCCGAAGTACTGCTTTTCGTGTCAGTTATTATGACAACTTTATGTCAGGTCTGTCACTTGTCAGGTCTGTCAGCCGTCAGAGCATTAAATGCGTCCACACGTTGGGCACAGCTGTTTTTGAAGACCACGTGGCCTCTCTCTCTGGGCCGCAGCTGCCTATGTGCGTTGAGCCGCATGTCCATGTTGGTGACTTTTGAGCCGCATGATACCCTTGAGCCGCATGAAGCTCGTCTGATTTTGAGTCGCATGAAGCTTCCTGGGTTCTGTGCCGCATGAAGAATGTCTCATGACCGAGCCGCATGAAGGACATCTCATGACCGAGCCGCATGAGGAATGTCTCATGACCGAGCCGCATAAAGGACGTCTCATGACCGAGCCGCATGAGGAATGTCTCATGACCGAGCCGCATAAAGGACGTCTCATGATCGAGCCGCATGAGGAATGTCTCATGACCGAGCCGCATGAAGGACGTCTCATGACTCGCATGAGGAATGTCTCGATCTACCCATGCATTCACTTTGTGGGCCCGGGTATCCCGAACACACGAGTGCGTAGGTATCATGTTTTCTCCCTGATGTGGGGGCTAATAGAAATACTTGCCCTCGATCTTTGTTGGGAGACTCTTGAGAACCACTCTGTCCGTTCGCCGCCGGGGGCTGGACACAGGCGGCTCTGTACAACTTTCCATCAGAGGCCCGCTTAGCGGGACGCTCTTGATGGTCAGAGGTTGGGACAGCTGACTGAGCCCGATGAGCCCGCGCTGCCCTAGACTTCTTCTACTTAGCACCCGAAGGTGCGTAATAGGAAGAGTCCAAGTTTGGAAGGAGGGAAGAGAAGTTGGTGCCCTTTTCAAAGGAGGTAAGGGGGCTCTATTTATAGAATGGAGTGAGCCCTTTCTTCTTCTCCTTTCCGATGTGGGACTAAAAGCAATATTTTCCATGCTTCTACAGGTACTCCTTCATTTCCTGCAATAAGAATGAGGTAGCAGATCATTAGTATATTGGTCTAGTGTACTACAGCAGTTCAGTTTCAGTTTTGTGTTAACAAACAAAAATCCTACTACACGACAAAGTTGACCCACAAAAAGTCCTGTTGATTCACAAATCTTAGGACACAACACAATTCTGTAAAAAATAAAATCCCTAGGAATAGAATTGCAAGCAGTTCAGTTTCAGTAGCCAGATACATAAAACACTACTCTCAATAAAATCCACAAAAAAACTATATTGTCAAAAAACTCTACTATCAAAAAATCCACAAAAACCCTAACTTCAACTAGTACTACCATAAAATCAAATTGAAGAGAGAAAATATGGAATAGAATTGCAAGCTACCGCATGGTGAAGACCGAAGTTGCCGCATGGTGAAGTTGCCAATAAGAATAGGGTTTTTGAGAGAGGATGTAGGCCGCCGAGGAGATCGTGGACGCCGAGGAGGGAGTTTTCGGGAGTGGATAGGGAGGGATTTTTGAGAGAAAATAGGGTTTTCTGAGAGGAACAGAGAAGAAGAGGGGTTTTCGAGAGTTTTGGTTGAGGACTTCTAATGTTTTAGAAAGAGAGTAGGCCTTTGAGCAACGGGAATTAAACATAAAAACCGTCACTAACCCAAAAATATGGAAAAAATTATGATAATGGCATCTAAAATAGTCGCGAAATTCTTTCCACTTTACTTGACGGCATTAAACCAGCCGTTAACTAAACGTGGTGGATTACGTGACGGTTTCACCAAACCCTTCAACTAAAGTGGTCCAATATTGTATAGTTAACACAAAATAGGGGTTTAGTTGACACAAGACCTTATCCATCAAGTAAAATAGAATAGTTGATGGAGATTATTGACCGTCAATAAAAAACTATCAATAAATGTCATTTTTCTTGTAGTGGTTGCTTCCATACTCGACATTGATAATGATCTCTGTTAATGTTTTACGGGATGTTCTATACAATAAATCTATATATTTTATAAAATATTATGAGGATAAATTTGGTTGAATAAAGATGGTTTCACGTAAGGCACGGTTGGCTGAGTTGGGTTGGGCATATACACCAAGATTTGAATCGATATTTGCTAGTTCTGTATAGGATTCAATTGGTTTCGAATAAGAATGAGTTGGACTCGATTTAAGTATGTAGGGTAATTATCAGTAGAGGTGATATTGTCGGTGCAATATAGACGCGTTATAAATAGATCATGCTTAAATTTTGGAGGAATGGATCGAACAGGAGATTCAAAGCGTATCGATTGTGATTCAAAATTTGTTTCGTGTATTTGTTGAGTGACTTCATACCTGAGTGGTATATAGGATATTATCGACGATGTTGATCGATTGTGGATCGGGATACCAATGAGTCTATCAGTAAGCCATGAAAAAATGTAAAGCCTTAGATTGAATGTTACGGTGTTAGTAGTAATCTTGATATTTTGATGAGGTTGGTTCGAACGAATGAGAAACGATGTACATCAGGTTTGGGATTGCGTCATGTTATGTAATGCGAAACGATAGAGTTGATAGATTGAATTAAAGAAAAGTTAAGGCGTGACAAAAATGGTTGACTCAGTCAATGGAATCGATATGGATTGTATACAAAAATGTTAGCTCTGGAATGAATGGAATTGAGTTTCAAATTCGACTATGGAAAGATAGCACGATTTGAAGATAACATGCATAAAAATATTGATTTGAAGATATGAGAATGACTAAGGAATTTAGATGAAATTGTTCAATAACTTGAGTTAGTATGGAACGATAAAATTGAAGAAATATGTTGTGAAATGAACTAAGATAGACAGATAGACAAATATGATTTTGAGTTTGGACAAAATGACTATGTAACTAGTTCGAAAGGTAGCCATATATGAGTTGATCTTAAGTTTTGTGGAGCTGATTGTATATCTAGTTCGGATGAAAGCATCAGATGCATGACTCAGAGTTTGTCTCAAAAGAAAGATAATTAGGTTATATATATCATCGATGGTATTGAGACGTATCAAAGATCGATGTATAATAACTCGAGGGTACTATAATTTTGGAATTATGATCGTGTCGAATGTTATCGCTTGTACTGATTCTATAATTTTGGAAATTAATGGACTGATTAATAGTAACACATATTTTTGATGACTTGAATTGGTGGACGTGAACGTGCGTGAATGCTAGTCAGACTATGCGGAATGAAAATATTAAAGGATTTGTAGAATCGATGATATAATGATTTTTATGATTCGAGAAATTTATAGTAGGCGATCTTGTGATTTGCGATGAGATAAATGCATAGGATTGAGGACTAGTATGTTTGGAAATTGAGGTAACTTGGAATCAATGAATTGTGATTGATGTTAGGATACTTGAGATTTGGAATACATATTATGATTTATGATCGGTGGATTATGACTTATAATTTTATAGTCGAGGTATATAAGTTTGGATTGATAATTTTATTGAACGAATCAAAGATACGATTTTGAGAGTTGTGTGTTGTATTGTTGAACCATAGTGTAATTGAGGATGATCGTGAATGTAATTTTTCTAGGATGACTTTGTTCAATGACTTGGACCCTTGGACTAAAAGCTACGAATTTGGATTGAAAATATCTATGCTCGAAGTTTAAAAATTAGAGTAATGCGAGCTTGGGTAGGAAACCCTACTAACAACTATGGTTTGACCTTGGAAATGGGGGTATAGTGTTTTGATTTCGTTGTCTGGGAATGATGATCCCAACATTGACTTTGAGTTCACCCTAGTGAAGATAGCCTAGCAGTTAGGCAGATGTCTTTGTTTCGAGAGTAGACTTGATGCATTCGACCTTAGCGAGAGTCGCCTGGGTAGATTAAAGAGATGGGACAGCTAGTTTGTAGAAATGAGGCTTGAATGTTGGATACGAGTGATTTCGAAGAGTCGATGACTGATAGGACTGGATATTGCTTTTGATGGATAAATGGCTTACGAATCAAAGATGTCAAGTGAGTCCTTAAAGATAAAATTGTACCTATCAGTTTTTTTTGTCAAATTCTCCATCACGAGGCTTGGTTGAAATACATATATTTTGGGAACATCTTAAATATGTGCACGATCCGACTCAAGTGATGTGTTGAATTCAAATAAGACTGAAAGGATGGATCGAATGGGTTATCATATGTTGATTGAACAAATCAAAATTATTGGATCAAATTTTGGGGATGGAAGAAAGTTGATGATCGAAAATAAATTCATATGTCGATGAAATCGAATGTGTTTCGAGGATTGAATGAAAGCAGAATTTATACTTGGTCGAATTTGAAACAATATTATCGTGATTAAGATTGTAGTCGAAAAATTGTAATCGAGTTGTGCATAATAGGATATTCATATTTGGTTGGTTATTACAAGTTCGGAAATTGAAGTATAGAATGTAGACGATTTGATCGATGACGTAGAAAGATATTAAAATTTGTTTGCGATGGTGACTGAAGCACTTAAGGCACTCAAGTTTGAAAGATCGGTTGGAAAATTAGCGTAACGACTTGAAAATATTTTCTGTTGGATTTGAATTAGGGGTAACACTAGGTTTCGAATATGAGAAAGAAATACCTATGTTTTTGTTTGGAATGTTAAAACATATTGCTCGGGTGGGTTTGTCCTAGAGTTAAGTTGTCTGTGTGTGTATCGAGTTATAAAGCTACCCCGTGTGTTGAGATGCAGCAATGTGAAGCGCATTACGGATAGAGACATGAGTTGAGGAATTGTGTTACGAAATAGTTTTTGTCTAAGAATGACTTAATTGTTTGGTGAAATTGACTAAGACGTGGAGCGCAACTTTGATGGATAAAACATATAGGAAGTGTGTTTGAAAAATTTTAATATACACAAAATGAGTTCGAGTTGACTAATAAGTGATAAGTCGATGAGTGTGTACTCAGTAAATTTTGAGGACGAAACTTTTTTTGAGTAGTGTATTATATAGTGCCCCGTCCCGCTCAGTTCAACCGAGGAATCGAAACACAATGGCATTTAGACTTGGCTCTGCAATATCTTGCTCGAAGTCCCACTTGGTCGAGGCAACTCCTCGATAAGGTGGGTGGTTTCTGTAAACTTTTCCCAGCTTGGCCTTCACACTAACAATTGGGAGTTTTCATGTACACTGAGTAGGCTTAGTAATAGAATAGATGAATCCACATAACTAAGAAAATAATCCGATTGGGTCAAATGTGTATAGAACATAGAATGGTTAACTTGTTGTGTAGATATCACTCTACGATGGTTTTTAAAGTTGCCATTCGGTCTACTGACCTCACGACTCGATAAAGTAGAGTATGCCACGGGCTATCGACTTGATGTCATAGCAGGCACATTTCCATGAATTTATCGTCATTGTTCCCATAGTTGCACGACCGATTTTTATGATATGTCCACACAGTCTCACAGTTTGTCATATAGAGTATGACATGGTCTATGTCAATTGTGGAACTTGTTTTGTTCATGTTAAGTAGAAAGGCTATGCAGTAGCCATTTCCTGGATTTTCAAAAAGATAGAAAGTTTACGCGACCGTTTGTCGCCGAGGCGGTCCCTCGTTTGGGAGTCTCAAATGAAATACAAAAAGTATGGTTAATGGGAATGAGTTGCAAAGGTTTGAGTCATACTGCTAGTTAGGCCATGCATTTACGTTGAGTCTACATGTCTCGTAGGTGCATGGTCATGGACAACTTGTGCACTAGGTATTTGTTCCTCGAACGATCTTCGGGGCACCGGGTTCTTGTCAGCCTAGGAGGAATGATAGGTATTGCGAGCCTTCAGTGGGCGTGCGGCTGACCGTTGAAGAGCGTTTCGTTGATACGAGTATTTCAGGACCTTTGGGAGAAACCATACCTTTCACTCGAAGCATTTCTGTCTTATGTTTAGTCCAAGATGGCTTGAATTGCCAGTGGCCTTTCATAAAGATGAGTCATTATGCTGAGCGAAAATCTGCATGCACGGTGTCGATTAAGTCATAAGAAATGTAAGCATGACATAAATGAGTCAAAAAATATGTGCATGGTTTGCAACACAAGTTTTATTGAAGCCTAAGATTTGTCTATAGCAGAGACAAATACTTCGACACGAGATGTGGTGTCATGTTTGAGTCGTTGGGACAAAGTTCATAAGATTATAACTGAGTCATTTATAAGTTGAAACAGAAAAAGTCATAAGGCAAGTCTTGAGTTAATTCAGTTTGTTGTGAGGCACAGCCTCGATGTTGATGCACAATTAGGTTTTGTAGCACAGTCACAAGGATTTGGTGCACGATCACATTGGTTGCAACACGAATAGGACACGAGTCTATATAATCGAATTGCTCATAAGACAAGATTAGAAAGACCACAAAAGAATAAGTTACACTCACTAAAATAATGTATTAGTTTTATGTGGATGGACATGATGCCCCCTCTACTACGGTTGTATACTGACAATCCACCAGTTTTCATGTGCCGGTTCAGGTACTTGATTGTTCGGGACGGAGCTCGCTTGGACGCGCTAAGGTATAAAGTTCCTTAGTATTTTAAGGCGTACGACCACATTGGAATCTTCTCCTATTGTGAAATCCGTAATTTTAGTTCACTATCTAAATTAGTTAATTAATATTCTGGAAATTTTGTCAAAACTCGTAGATTTTTCTAAATTAATATTGTGTTAGATTAAATTTTTTCAAGAATATAATTTTTGGACTTGTGATTGTCGGGCCCAAACCTGAACCCAAAAATAGTATTAAATTAAAATTAGAGTTAAGAAAGATTTAGTTTCTAATATTATGTAACATTTTATAGCCCAATTTTGAGCCCATTGGTTTTAAGCCCAACCATTAAGATTTGGATGTTAAACCCATTTCAATTTAAAAGCCATTAACCCATTTAGTTAGAATAACCTATTCCTTAATTTTTTAGACAGAGAGAGAGATAACTCTCATTCTCTGTTGAACCGAAGTCTTTCGGTTGTCCGACCCTTCTTCTTCCCGTAACTCCCCGAGCCCTTCCGTTCCTCTTCCGAACGGCCATGGCCGTTGATCTCCTCCCTTCGGTTACTTCCCTACTTCTATTTAAGCCCTTCACCACCATTACCATCTCCATCCCCACTCCCAAATCCTTTTCCAATCCGTGCCCTAACCCCCAAAATTTCTCCGGCGACCTCACCGCCAAGGCGCACGTTCCAGCGCAGCCCGATCTTCCGGAGCGACTTCCCCGAGCACCCCATCCTCCTCCGTCCACGCGGCCCTCCTCCCGGCCGACCCGAGCCCGGCGCACCACCCTTGGCCGCCGCCCACTGGCCGTACCCCCTGTGCGCGCGCCCTCCGCGTCCGCCCCTTTCGGCGCCAGCTTCCCGAGCGGCCCCGCCGCTGTGATTTCCGCAGCCTGACCGACCGACCTCCCTCTTTTCGAGCTTCCGATCTTCTGTTCCGAGCTTTCCGACTTGCTGTCCGCGGGATTCTGAGTCAGATCTGTGGGTTTCCACTATCCGCAAGTGCTGGAACGTTTCGAGTCCGAGGCATCACTTCGGATTCCTTCGTGTTTTCGGTAATCTCTGGATAGTCCCGTAGTTCTTTTGGTCTATGATGAAATCTGGTCCGGGAATTTTCTTTGGAAAATTCGGTTTTTGGCTATGTTTCTGGTTTCGGACAATTGTCCTCTGATTTTGGGTTCTGTGATTTTTTGCGTGAACTCTTTGGAAAGAGTTCTGTGGAAAAGATTGGTTTTCCGAATTTACTTCGGATACTGTGGTTAGCCAATGTTATTGGATTATGATTCTGTTGGTTTTCTTAGTATTTTATGGGAGTTCCTTAATTCATGTTGGCTCGGAAAATTCCTTAGTATCGGTGAACTTGGAAATTCTGTTGGTTGAGATCATTTTTCAGGAAAATCGGCACATTTCCCAGTTTTGGGTTATCCCAAAAATAGAGGGATGCTGCCGAAATTTCTATAAAAATTGATTATATAATTTTAAAAATGATTTTTGGAAATGATAATATTTTTGGGCGACGACCTTATCGGTATATGGGCCCCAGTGAAATGCAAACGCACCGGTTTGTCCGGACGTTGAGGCAGAGTAGCTGTAAATGAAGATTAGACCAGTTCTGAGACTCATTTTATTTTTATTCTTAATTATTAGTTATTATTAATTTTGTAGGTAATTTTCAAGACTAACGTTTTCTTTCTCTTATTTCAATTCATGGTAATGTAAGGGCATAAGCCCATTTATTTATCTATTTTGTAAATTGTAATAATTAGGAATTAGCTGTGGATTTGCTGAGTTTGTGAACGCGTAGAATTAATTAATATTATTATCAATTAATTAGTTAGAAATTCATGATTTTCTCACTTAAAGAAAAGAAAAATATATTTATATGTATAATAATAAAATACTAACTTTTTCCCAATAAAGTTGATAAAAACAAGTTTTCCGAAATAAAACATAAATTGGATTTTCTGAATTGTAACTCACTAGAAAAACGTGTTTTGATTGTGTTGATTAATACAAGATTAAAATTGACTAGGAAACAAAATCTAGAGATTGTAACTAGATTCTAGAGTTGTGGTTTCTGAGACATAATTTTCGGAATGTAGGATTTCAAAGAAGAGAGGTGACTGTTCAAAATCCTGAAGAACCAAACTCGTCCAACTTAAGAAATTTAAGGCAAGTACATTTATGTGGATTTATGATTATTTTAACAATCATTTCATTGCAATTTTAAACCACTGTTCAAACACGGACTCTTTCGGGAGTATTGACTGTACTGTTGGGGACTGGGGGAGTAGAGTAGTGGATATGACCAAATCCAAAATTAGGATAACTGACTGTGTTAGCTTTTCCCTCTTCACACGGGGACAAGCCATACCGTATCGCTAGGATACTACTGTAACCCAATCCGGTCATATTCATTACCTATTCACATCACTGTACTGTATTTCAAATCTGTTTCATCTTTAAAAACTATTTAAAAGTGCATGATATTAATTGTCATTTTAATTGTTAAAATTTACATGAATTGTACTTTGCTCCCTCCTGACTGGAGACAACATTTTAGGTATTACTGAGGACCTGGAGATGCTGATCAATAGCTACTATGATCCCGATTTGTACCCGGCGGTACTTCCAGCTGATGATGATGTTGTAGCGTCTCCATAGATGCTACTTTAGTTTTGAGTTTATTAGTTTCTTTGTTATTTTTAAGTTATGAAACTTTGTAACAGAATAAATTTTGAATTATCGTTTAAATAAATGTTGTGGAAAATTTAGTTTCAAATGTTGTTGATCACCTGCATATGGATTACAGCTTACTGCCGCCGTCTCATCAACGGTGCAGGCTGGGCATGATCCGATTCGACCCAAGTATTTGGGGACCGGGTCGTGACACCTATACATGACATAATGTATGGACATCGTCGTATGAAGCATACGCAAGTTGTAAGCCTAACGCCATGATATTTATATTGAGAGATGAGAGATCATATTGAGAGGGACTATGAGCTTGAGTGATTATAATCATGGCTTCGTACCCTCTTATAAATTTTGCTGATTATTAATAAAGAGTTCTTATTTTGTTGAATACTTGTATTTTCTTTGTTATTCAGTACTTCTGCTTTAGGACTTATGTGCGACGACCCCGTCGCCAAGCTGCTGTAATCGGCCATTATGAAGATTACCTTATACGGACGCAACCTAGGCTCACGCGACATCATGTCCTAGCAAGGACGATTGGTTCTGCAAAATCAGGGCTTGACAGGTTAGGCCAACTGAGGGTGACGATGCTCATTGGAACGAGAGCATGTTCCGGTGGAAGAAAAAAGTCGTAGACGGGAAGCCAAAACTTACGATAAGGTTGATCGTCATGTGCTTCGATCGTGGCCGAGTTATTGATATGGTAGTATCCCAGTCGTAGGGGAGGTGCTAAGCATGGAAACTAGCGTCAATGTGGTGGTCGAGGAGTTGGAGACGAAGAAAGATACACAATAGCTCGGGGGATCGGAGATCAATGACGAAGGAGAGCATGAACTCTATCGTGGAGCGACATGCATGTGTAGAAGCATACAAAATCATATGAAGCCATGTGCATAGAAAACCAAGCACACCCTGAACAATGCGCTCAAAAGACACCACAAAGAATTGATGTAGCCAGCCCTACTGCGCCAAATCTCTATGCACTAGAAAGGCCATGCACCTAACTGCTCCTTTGCCCAAAGCATTTAGTGCTACACCGATAAACTTTGTAAGATATTAGCTGTCATTTGGAACATGGTGCAGCGTACACCTCAAAATACGCATAATCAACGGCTACACGACAATCCAAGCATTATTATTTATGACTTTATGCACCCAGATTGCCATGTGCCCATGCCGCCATCCGCCTTTATTGCCATACGTATTGAAGACATCTCAAATAAAACACAGATGACTCGAAGTATGAGCTGACGACATACGTCACCGCTTACATCAGCACAATAACTACCCATTGACAGTGATGGCTGTACAGTGCCACAAGGCTGGAAAGGTAGACCCTCACATGTGCCCCCAAAAGCCATGCACCAAGTCCCCCTTATGCGCAGGATTTGGCAATGCATCTGAATCCTTCTGGTTTAACAAATCAAGATCTTCAAGCGGTGAGCCAACGTGTCACTGACTTGGTCATGCCTATGATGGGTGTCAACAGCCCAAGATCTAAGCAACAAGCATATCACAATTACTGCCATATAGAGGTTAGCTGCGCCATGTACGCATAGTTGCAACCAAATTATGTTCAGAAGTTCCTCGTAGCAAAAAATTTAATGTGTGCATCATTCATGTGCGCATGGATTCTATATTGCTATAAATAGAAGGAGCCTTTCTTCACACACAACAGAAAAAGCTTTCGCATAAAACTGAAAGAGCTGAATTGTTGTCCTTCTTGCAAGTGCGGAGAGTCTAACCTCTTTCTTTGTCAGATTGTCAATGGAGTAAAGAAATCAGTAGTGTTCGATCTCCATCCTCACACTTTCCAGAATCAACAACTAACTTAGATTTTTTGGTTAGGAGTTCTTTTGTACTTTTTTCGTTTGTAATACAAAAGGTTCGTTCAGCTTTTGGTCATGGCAAACAAACAGGCAATTCTGCTGCAGAAAAATATTTACTCTGAGGTAATGTATGCATGATTGAATCACCATGGGGACCAATACCTCTTATTATACTGGATAGGGAGATTGTTGGGGTCCATCATCGATTCAAGGTGGTGGAGTACAGTCATGAAATCATCGAGGCATCGAAGGAGTTGACTTGGGAACTGACTGAGTTTGGACCAAATTTGATCTGGTCAAATTCAGTCCGAACACTACCTAATTCTCATAAAACAATTGGGCCTGACATAATTAAAGTTGTTGTGAGTTTGGTTTGGGTCGACCTATCAGGGGTCAATACTGCTTTGGGTCCCAAATCTGTATCAAATCATTATTGTGATCAGATTTAGACATCCAAGATTGATGCTGGGCTATTTTAGAATTTTTTATATTCTAAAATAGGGTTTCTCAACCTATACATATATGTTTTAAGCAAGGAGGCACAAGTAGAGCACAAGGAACACAATACGAAAGATTCAGCATGTTCGTCCCTAAGAAAGCTAAGAGAAAATCTATACTTTGCTATTATAGCTCGCCGTTCGAGAAAATGTGAAAAGAATATTTGTTTAGAGAATCATATACCTTGTTCAAGGAGATAGCTTCAAGGTTGGGTGAGTGATTGTATCTCTCTCTTTCTTTTTGAGTTAAGAGAGGGGATTAAGCCTTTGGGTAAATGGTTCAACAAATTCTTGTACATTTTGTATAAAATTATAAGGATTAGGATTTGTCTAGGTTACACTGTCACCAAAAATACCGTGTTTGATCGGGCTTGGCGTTCTCGTTAGACAATTGTTTATTATCTTTTGGTTGGCTAGCTTAATTTTTGCTGTGATCAGTTTCAGGCATGTGGATCGGAGTGCTTCATAGGTGCTGTCGGTCCCAACACTCTTCTTCCAGAAGTATATATTCTTTTAGCTGTTTTTCAATGTCAGTTTTACCAGATTGTAATCTTGTATTCTCATTTGCCCTAAAACCCCCCAATTTATCAATGAGTAAATTGAATACGACACATGGTCGATTAAATCATCATTACAGAATAAATTGGATAAGCAACGTAACTAGCAGCTCCAACTTACAACGTTGATATTGGCAACATTTTTAGCGATTCCTATTATTCGAGTTGCTAGTAGCGATGAAAAGCAATGATTGTGATGAGTTGGAGGTAATATTGTAACACCCTAATCCCAAATTACGTAGGACCAGGAGTACGTACACATTCCAACTACATATCGAGTGGACTCCAGCTCGGCTCGAATACGTATAAGTTGTCTTGGTGTTCTAATTCTATCTATTAATCAACTATAAATATATCTATCTCAATCCACATAATAAATAGCATCAAGAATGAACAGTACATGTCATGGTCTGCAGCCTAATAACATATATGTTTGATTAGACCCGAAGAACGATATGGGTCTACAAAACAAGACTAAATAGCAGAATAGAAATAATGAATAAATATAAAAGCACGATAAAATAGTGAAGCCATATACTTTAATACCTCCATGATCAGTGGACTATCGCTGCATGACCAACTACCTGGAGAGATCACCAGGTCCTCAAGAGACATAACAAGGTACAAAAATATGCTAAAGTAACAGTAAAGAAAGAATATAAATATATTAATGGGTATTTACCATAGCCGTCTAAGTAAAATACACATGAAAATACCTTCCGGATATTAGGCTTCAATTATTGAGGCTCAAAAGCACCTAAGCACTTACACCCAAGGTACCATGTTGTGGTACCTTATGCAAACGTGTCAAGATAATACCAAAGCTTGGTATAAAGGCAGTGGCAAATGAGTTAGGTTACAACCAAGTCCCGGCTATAGAGACAAGGCCAAATGTGTTAAGGTCACCTGATTTGACGGTAATGTTCTCCCCATCCCATGTTCTAGTGCTATCAAGTCGAGTCATGTCAAGTCATGTAGATTTTAAGTATACGTAATAAATCCTGTAGCCTATCACAAAGTCTGTAGCTACGGATATCTCATGTAGACTCTGTATCATGATTATGTCAGCGTCCTACGATCTATCGTGTCAATGAAATACAAATAAAATGCATTACCATGCCTAATATTGATACCCGATATCTATAAACACCATCGACACCTGAATACCATTCAGACACTAAGTACCAATTGATCTTACGTCCATAACATCTAGAAATAAAAATAAGGACATCAGCAAAGAAAAGAAAATAACAAAAATACTGATACTTTGGCAAGGTACACTTGTCTGTCTCCTGTAACTTTACAAACTGTTGTCCTACTCCAAGATCCTGTCTCACTCCATCATGTACACCTATCATAATAATTCTACTATTAATGACATGCTAATGTCATACCCGACATGGAATTACCATATATAGACCCAATAATATATATACGAAACTAATTATATTAAATATTCAACTCAATCTAACAAATACATAGCATTAAATCAATTCAACAAATAATATTTTAATAACATTAAGGTATATTATTTAATCCTAAAAAATAATTATAAATATTCTATAATAATAATTAATATATTTTATTTATATAAAATTATTTATAAAAGTCTTGTATTGATTCTACATTAATATACTTAGACTTGTTCCATAGTTTGGCTCCCGAAATAACAAATTTTCTATAAATATGTATTCTAAAAAATTGGTATAAAATATGTAGAAGTATGTTTTTTTTATCAAAACATGCACAACAATTATTTTGGACAAGTCTTATGAAGTTCTAAAGCATATGGACACATAAAACCTATGAGTTTTGGTGTTCCGATATTATGACGACAAATACATATTTTATTAAAATAGTAAATCTCAATAAAATACTATAAAAGTATATTCAAAGGAAAGCTTAGGATGTCCAGTGTCTTACAAAAAACATAGAAATAGTTGAAGTGGTCCGAAAGTTTCTGAAACTCACACACAAAAGAATTGGTCCTGGCTGGATACCTTGTAAAAAATAGACGTCCCAGACAACCATTAGCACTGTGTGTGTGGCCAATTGAAAATAAAAATAGACACAAAGATCTTTCTATTAGTTTTGGTTTCACGAAAAGATGAGACCAGGAAGTACACGATACCATAGATTTAAAATATCATACCTGCTGGAACAAATTCAGACTTAGAATCCATCTTTGGATGACTTCTAAAATTTGTAACTCCTCACAAAGTTTTCATGGCTCCTCGGAGGATGGCTTGGAAATTAGTGGGCCATGTTAGCTTCACAAATAATATTCATGGAGCATCACTGGAGGTCAAAAATGGGTCAAAACTGTCGGTACACCACAAGGTGTTGTCGACGGCCATGGTTGGGAGAAAATTTCAGGATTGGAACTTTTGGAGGGAGATGGCAACTGAAATATTAGGTTAAAATATAAAATTTGAGACTTATATATGTTAGAGTTATCTAAGAAAGATTTTAGAAAAGTTTGGTGAGATTTGGTTGCACCATTTGAAAGATATGCATATTTGAATCAATGGGTAATTAATGAGTTTCCTAATTTATAAAGTCAATGGCGGATTGTCTCAAATCTATTATGGATGTACAAAAGCCTCTAAAATAAATGTAAATTCATCCTAATTAGTTGTGGTAACTTATTATAGGCTCAACAAAGGCCAATTGAACTAGTTCTAGGCCTATAAGGTTTGTGTAATTGAAATTGACTCTGAAAAGCTATTTAATGGGTCTTGTGTGCCATTTGAAAATAAATAGTACATGAGAACTCAATTGAGTGGGACACCATCGGCATGTGTATATTCGGCTCAAAATAGGTCAAAACCTTATATTGGTTGGAACAGTTTGGATCGGTTTAGGCCTTAAATCTAAATTGGAAAATACAACTAATTTTATGGTAAGGCCTAAAATGACCATTTTGATACCAAAGTTGTACAAGAAATATGTAGTTCAAGGAAACATGTTTGAGTAGGACAAGATATATCAAATGAAGGTGGACTCGTCTATATTACAAATATGGAACTAGATTTGAGAAATTGATAATTATCGTGTTTCAAAAATCAAAGCTAAAGTGAAGTACCTCTATAGTCAATATTGATTGTAAAATATAATTAAATATTAAATATTAAATAAATAAATAACTAAAAATAATATTAAAAAATCAGGCGTCGTACAAATATGAAGTTTGGAGTCGCTCTTATCGCCAAATGTCGTAAAGTAATGACGTTATTTTCTATTCGTTGAGCAATGTCACAATATTGACGACATTTGTGGACGTGTTTTAGACGTTACTAATTATTCAATATTAACACCTCCAGAATAATCCCATACATCTCTCTTCCTTTCTCTAAAATTTTAATTACCTAACTTGACTCCTGATCTACCTCTGTCTTTGGTCAGACGGAGCCCTCCCACTCCAGCACCCTCTTTACTCCTCTAGAGACCTCAGGCAAAACCTCGGCCCCTACCTCCTATCACCTCCTCAAGTTTGCCTCCTCTTTGATGATCTTTGCGGTGACCAGATGATCTCGACAACCCTAGAGGACGAGCCCCTAGTGCCCCAAGTTTTTCCTCATCTCTTCGCTCGTCGGTAAGCACTATCGCAAATCCCTTTGACAAATACATAGAACGTACGGACACTTCTATGGGATGGGTACGAAGAACCGACACAAACATAGGACACATGACACATGTCACAGGACATAGATTGTTATAGATTGTGTTGCCTATGTATCATATCTGTTGAATTTTGTGTTGTACTAATTACATACACATTGAAGTATCTATTATGTCGTAGAATGGGACCATAAGTGTACTGTATGAGGGGTCTATTATGAATCTTATTGTATTAGTCTCGACAATTGTTGCACCAAATTGAGTTCTTTGTCTGACATTTGATTGGTATGTGGTTAAGATGGTGTATTCTAATGTTAAGCAGTAATAGCCTAGAATTTTTAGTAGAATATTTCAAATTTTGCCTTATGCTGATATTTATTTTATCTATCTCACAAGCACATATAGTTATTATCTTCTTTTTAATGTTTTTCCTTTCTTTGTTAATGTTGGCAATGTCCTAGGGCCATGTATGTTCCTAGTGGGTTTATTGTATGGTATGTTCCTAGTATTGGTGTTTTTGCCTTTGGACTAGGAAAGATAGCCCCACATCGGCTACACCAAATGGTGAGTATCTCAATATAATGCATTGCTTGTGTTGAGGTGTGCACATGAGGTGTGGTGGGGCACAAATGTGTGCCATGTGGAAGTATTTTCCTAGAAGGAAAAGGATTAATTCCATAAGGATGCAAGTTGATTTTTGTTGTGCGGACTCGGACTCGAACTCGGACTCGGACACGGACTCAAGGATGTCTCGTGCATGCACGAGAGTGTTCGGGGGGTAGACGTGGACTGTCAGACTTCTATGCTGATTGTGGGATGATCTAAAATATCAAACTCTATTTTTGGGTATTGGTATTTTAGTCCCACATCGGATAGGAGAAGAGGTGAAGTCTCAACTCCACTCTATAAATAGAGCCCCTTGGCCTCCTTTGAAAGATTCACCAAGAAGAGAGTTAAGGGAGTCCATAAAGGCCAGGAAGCCCGTTTAAGTCTCAAATTTTGATTACGAGCGTTCCAGAAGTTCTTCATGAACTTGCTGGTTCCTGGAAGCAGATCGTGGTGGGGCGAATCTTGCTTTGAGCAACGGTGATCTTATTCACCCCAGCAAGAACCTTTCCTCTTCTTCTTTCTTCTCCTTCATCTGAGTTGTAACTCAGTTCTGTCCGTCTGCAACTGCGATTGCAAGGAAGAGCGTGAGATTTATTTTTTGAACTCAGTTCTGTCCGTCAGCAACTACGATTGCGAGAAAGAACGTGAGATTTACTTTCTGATTATTGTTGCTTTTGTAATCAGATTCATATTATAGTGTTCCCCTTGGATCTCGAGAATAATCAGAAGGTGAACGTTTATTGAACCTCTGATCTCGACATCGAGTCTACCATCTTTGATCAAGCCCCGGGACTAACAATCTCAAAGCAAGATCCTTGTAGATGGAGAACTCTCGTGCTTCTCCCATCGATACTAGCTTTAAAAAGTTGGAGAAATTCGACGGAGAACATTTCCAAATCAGGAAGAGGAAGGTCACCCTTAATCTTCAACTCGTGGACATAGACCATGTGTTGATTGAGGATGAAGCGACGATTCCAGAAAGAGGAACTGTCGATGCTTTAGCTGCTGCACTCATCAAGCAGGGCAAATGGAAGAGAGAAAACAACATCTGTAAACTGCTGATTCTCAATTCTATGGAAGACTCTCTGGCAGAGTCATATTCCAAGAAGGTGAAGGCTAAAAAGATCTAGGATTCTTTGGGTAAACTATATGAAGATGATGAGAACGGGTCCAAAATCGTCATCGTCGAGAAGTACCATAAGTGGCTCTTCGAAGACGAGATGGCGATGCTACCTCAAGTAAAAGAATTCTTGAAGTTGCACCAGAAGTTAGATGATGAAAAGATGCCCCTCGTCGACAAGTTTGTAGTTGGAGGGATAGTCTCGAAACTTTCTATTGGTTGGAGCAACTTCTATGCTAGAATGCATCGAAAGAAGCTGGACATTAGCTTGGAAGATCTTCTACAAGAGATCCACGTTGAGGACGAAATGCGATCTCAACAGAAGATGGACTCTCTGTCCAAACAACTGGCTAAGGCCAACTTGGTACAGACAGGAGAGTTTAAAGGAAAGCAGGTGGCTTCTCATCATAAGAAGAAGGACTCCACTAATCTGAAAGTGAAGGGTCCTTCGTTCAAGCAACAGAAGTCCAAGTCCCACGTGACTTGCTTCAACTGTGGCAACAAGGGCTACTATAAGAGTGAATACAAATCCAAGCCCAAACAAGCTGAGCAAGGTGAGCCTAGCAAGGTTTCCATGGTCTCTAATATTGTTGCTATGATTGCTCAGGTCACAGTTGTGGGGGTTGACTCTGACTGTTGGATAGACACTGGTGCGACCTGCCATGTCTGCTCTGGCAAGGAATGGTTCGTCACATACCAGCTAACTTTTGAGAAAGTTATCATGGAGAACCAAGCGCAAGCTGAAGTTCTGGGGATCAGAACTGTGGATCTGAAACTCACATCCGGGAACACTCTGACGCTTCAAGGTGTGAAGCACGTTCCAGTAATTACAAAGAACTTGATCTCTGGAAGCCTGTTTAGCAATGCAGGCTTGAGGATGGACATCAATGCTGGCCAGATGGTGATGTCCAAGAAGGGAACATACTTCGAAAAATCTTTTCAAACTAAAGGGATGTTCAAAATTTAGCTTATAAAACAGTCAAATGTAATCAATTCAATTGCTCATTCTGATTATTCTCTTGAGTTGTGGCATAATAGGCTAGTACATGTTCACTATAAAAGAATTAACAAAATTTCCAGTCTAGGACTTATCTCCAAATGTGGGGGTAAGGTAGAGAAGTGTGTAGTATGTCCTCAGACAAAGATCACAAGGAAACCCTTTCATCGGGTCAGTCGAAGCATAGATCTTCTGGAGTTGGTGCACTCTGATATCTGTGACTTCAAGCAATTCTCTACAAAAGTCGGGATAAAGTATTTCATAACCTTCATCGATGACTTCTCAAAGTACGTGTACATCTACTTGCTCAAGTCTAAAGACAAAGCGTTCGAGAAGTTCAAGGAGTTCAGGGCCGAGGCTGAACGGCAAAATGGACGACTCAAGAGGTTAAGAAGTGATCGAGACAGAGAATATCGGTTTCATGAATTCATATTGTTCTGCAAAGAACATAGAATCATAAATGAGACTACTGCTCCGTATTCTCTTCAATCTAACGGAGTAGCGGAGAGGAAGAACAGAACATTGACAGAAATGATGAACTCAATGTTGCTAACTGCGTGTCTTCCTAAATGCTACTGGGGAGAGACTGCATTGACGGCCACTTTTATTCTAAATAGAGTGCCGTATGCAACTTCGGACGTAACTCCTCATGAACTCTGGTTCAAAGTCAGACCTAACTTGAATGTCATTCGAGTATGGGGGTGTCTGGCCTATGTGAAGCTCCCAGATCTGAAGATTCAGAAGCTGGGGACAAGGACTACGAAGACGATCTTCTTGGGGTATGCCGAGGAGAGTGATGCTCGGAGATTTCTTGATATTGAGTCAAATCATATCATCGAATCTCGCGATGCTGAATATTTTGAAGACAAGTTTTTAAGGCACAAGAACATTGTTCTAACGGACATTCCGGAGAATGATGAAGGTACAAAGATGACTGAGATATTCAACGAGCCAGTTGTCCTAGATAAAGTTGTTGCTGAGGAGACAACGATTGAACCAGAACTCGCTGAGCCATCGTCGAAGCGAGCGAGGAGGCCGAAGAACTTCGGAGATAACTTCATCACCTATCATGTGGAAGCAGATCCGCTTACCTATGATGAGGCGATGAAGACCAGAGATGCTATTTTCTGGAAGGAGACGATAGACAATGAAATTGAATCAATCACCTCCAATAACACTTGGGTGTTAGTTGATCTACCTGAAGGAGCAAAACCTATCGGATGCAAGTGGATCTTCAAGAAAAAGATGAAAGCTGATGGAACCATTGACAAGTTCATGGCCAGGCTAGTGGCAAAGGGGTTTTCTCAGAAGCAGGGGATCGACTACTTTGGCACGTATGTTCCAGTAGCCCAGATGACCACCATCAGAATGTTGATTGCTCTCGTAGTGATACATAAGATAGTGATACATCATATGGATGTAAAAATGGCATTCCTAAATGGCGAGCTGACCGAAGAGATCTACATGCAACAACCAGAAGGGTTTGTCGTCAAAGGTCTTGAGGACAAAGTCTGCAAGTTGGTGAAATTTTTGTACGGTTTAAAGCAAGCTCCCAAAATGTGGCATGAGAAGTTTGACAAAGTCATAAGGTCAAATGGCTATAGGGTCAGTGAAACAAACAAGTGTGTCTATACGAAGTTTGCTGACGGAAGAGGAGTCATCGTTTGTCTATACGTAGACGACATGCTAATAATAGGTACGGATATAAGTTGTGTCACAGAGACAAAGAAGTTCCTCTCGATGAAATTCAGTATGAAGGACTTGGGGGATGCTGATGTTATCTTGGGACTCAAGATCATCCGGACAGATACTGGACTAGCGCTGTCACAGTCTCATTATGTTGAGAAAATGATCACTCGTTACGGGTATCAGGATCTTCCAAGGATCGATACGCCGTACAAGTGTGATCTGAAACTGAAGCCTAATTCAAGGGAAAGCGTCAGGCAGCTGGAGTATGTAAGCATAATCGAGAGTTTGATGTATGCTACTACTGCCACAAGGCCTGACATAGCTTTCGTTGTGGGAATGCTGAGTCGTTTCACGAGCAACCCAGGCATTGAGCACTGGAAAGCTGTGAAACGGGTTATGAGATATCTCAAGAAGACTCAGACATATGCACTGCACTACAGCGAAGATCCACCGGTAGTGGAAGGCTTCAGTGATACCAGCTGGTGCTCAGAAGTGGAGAGCGAGAGGTCCACAGGTGGATACATTTTTACAATGGGTGGAGCTGCTATATCGTGGAAATTGAAGAAGCAGACTGTGCTCTCACGGTCATCCATGAAATCTGAGTTTTTTGCACTTTATACCGTAGCAAAGGAAGCAGAACGGCTTCGGGAGCTCATGTATGATCTTCCAGTTGTTGGGGCACAAATGTCGGAGATACCGATATACTACGACAACCAGGCGACTGCGAAGGTGGCATCAAATGACATCTTCAACGGGAAGAAGAGGACTGTACGGTTGAAGCACAGGACAATACACGATCTCATCAAGAGGGGTGTTATTGCAGTGATTGATGTTCGGAGTCAGGAGAACCTGGCAGATCCGTTTACCAAGGGCCTCAAGCGCCAGCTGGTCGATGACACAACTTGTAAAATAGACTTGAAGGCATTCTGATATTGTGTTATTACAATCCTACCATAAAGTTTTATGCTACCAGTTCAAAGATAAATCTACTAGGCATTTAGCTTTTGGTTCAATGGAGGACTATAAACCAGAAGAATATCAGGAACGGTAGGTACCTGTCCTCCGTGACATGGAGAGGTTACGGACCTACAACCACTGTTGTCTACTGTTGTTTTCTGTAAAAAATGGATCCTGTGGGAAGGTTGGCTTAAATGCCTTAATGAGTTGTCAGGCAGAGTGAATGCCTGGAGTGCTTTACAGGAAGCACGGTAGCGCAGCACTACAAGGAGTGTAACTCCATGCTATAGTGGTGTCACGACCCGCGCCCGCTTTTTTTTAA
>JANAVB010030816.1:9491467-9498967 GCA_029216955.1 Iris pallida | reverse complement strand
TGATGATTGTGGGATGATCTAAAATATCAAACTCTATTTTTGAGTATTGGTATTTTAGTCCCACATCTGATACGAGAAGAGGTGAAGTCTCAACTCCACTCTATAAATAGAGCCCCTTGGCCTCCTTTGAAAGATGCACCAAGAAGAGAGTTAAGGGAGTCCATAAAGTTCAGGAAGTCCGTTCAAGTCTCAAATTTTGACTTACGAGTGTTCCAGAAGTTCTTCGTGAACTTGCTGGTTCCTGGAAGCAGATCATGGTGGGGCGAATCTTGCTTTGAGCAGCGGTGATCTTAATCACCCCAGCAAGAACCTTTCCTCTTCTTCTTTCTTCTTTCTTCTCCTTCATCTGAGTTGTAACTCAGTTCTGTCCATCTATAACTGCGATTGCAAGGAAGAACGTGAGATTTATTTTTTGAACTCAGTTCTGTCCGTCAGCAACTGCAATTGCAAGGAAGAACGTAATATTTACTTTCTGATTATTGTTGCTTTTGTAATCAGATTCAGATTATAGTGTTCCTCTTGGATCTCGAGAATAATCAGAAGGTAAACGTTTTTGAACCTCCGATCTCGACATCGAGTCTATCATCTTTGATCAAGTCCCAGGACTAACACCTAGTACCTTCAGGATAATCCCAAACATCTCAATCCCTCTCTCTAAAATTTTAGTCGCCTAACTCGACTCTTGATCTACCTCCGCCTTTGGTCAAACAGAGTCCTTCCACTCTGCACCCCTCTCCATTCCTTCTCTATAATGCCCCGCATCTGTAAGGTACATTTATGCTGAGTCGTTGACTCAAAGAGTTAAGTTGATCCGAAGAAGTATCGATGTAAGTACTAAGTTGACCAAAAGAAGATAAGTTTGATTCGAACAAGATTTGATTTTATTAGTTTCATCTGCAGTCTAGGCTTTTACACTAAATTTTTAGACATCAACATTTTGCCTAATTTGCAACAGTCTGCATAAACTAAAGTATCATCTCGCAATAGACTGAGACATGGGCATGGTAAGTCGAATCAATCAGGTAGTTTAACGGAGCACGAAGTACTCGGATGGCTAAGTCAGATGAGTTGGCCGTGCAATAAAGTTAAGAAATTGAGCCACGCTGGCTTGGCGCAACGATAAGGAGAACCGGCAAAGGTGGAAGCATTCTGACCCTTCTTTTCTACTCTATTAATGTCACGACCCGATCCCAAGATACTGGGTGCAGTCGGATCATGCCCAGGCTGCACCGTTGTGAGACGGCGACAGTAAGCTGCATCAAGTAGTAGTACACAAGCAAAGAATTCTAGGATATGAAAAATTAAAACATTTTTATTTGAACTTGAAATTAGATGTAATGTCTTCTACATCAAAATCACAAACAGAGAAAGCATTTAATTATTACAACTTTGTTTACTTTTTATTACAACTTTCAAATAAAGAAAAAAACTAGATGGCAAGTGCAGCTAAGACTCCCGGGCTCCCAGTCCGGGCTCAATTACCTCCTCAGAACCCAGGTCAGGTCCATAGTAGGAACTAAAGGCAAGCTCCTTGTCCTCGCAATCACCTAAAATATTGGTCTTCGGTCAGGAGGAGAGCAAGAACATACATCCAAATCCAGCATTCTAATAATAATAAATAATACAAGACAGTTTAAAAGCATATTATATTTTTAAAAATAATAATAAAGAATCAACAGGGCAATGAAATCTCAAGAGCAACAATGATGCAATCTACAATGATTCAATAGTGACTTGAATATATAGCAATCTATGACCGGTTGGTAGATTAAATGTGTATACAAACATTGGGCCAAATGCTAGTATATGGTACGGCTCAACCCCCTATGCAATAGGGGTTAGAGCAAGAGAGTCAATATTAGTAACATGACTTTGGTTACAGTTGCTAAACTACTCTCCAATACCCGAGTCAATAGTCAATCAAGCAATCAATGTGGGGTCCGAGAGGGATCCCGTGATTCAGTGTCGATACAATATATATAGTTCTATTGATGCAAAATATTTAATTATTGACTACAACACGAACATGAATAGTATGATACTTGTCTTTTTTTTCCCAGTGCTGTAGGTGACGACAAGGAATATTCAGGCAAGGTTTCGGAACTGAATCTTACATTAGCGAAATATGACTTAGTTACCAATCTAAAGTTGCTACAATTCTAATTAATCACTTATTAATGATACGATAATCGTCTAGACTCTAAATTCACCAATAATTATAGTAAAGCATTTTTTTATTAAAAAATATTTTAAGGGTGTAAATATAAGGAAAATATAGTTTTGGTAATAAATAATAAAACTTATTATTTCTTTAATAAAATTATCATTAATCTTATTAATATTAAGTTTGTGACAATTTAGTAGATATTTTTTACTATGAAAATAATTTATGCAAAAATACTCTTTTAATACTTTTAGCATAACATACGCAATTAGTTACTACAAAATAAAACAATCTTTTAAATAATTAATTATTATTTATTAAAATAAAAATTAATATTTCTAAAATAATAGATAGATTTTTATTTTATAGATAGAACTAATATTTTAGTTAGGTAAAATTATACAAAAAATCTTTTTGGTAAATAAACTATTTTTGGAATCCAAATAATATTTAAATCTATGTAAAAATATTCATACGTATTTAATACGTCTAAAACAACATGATTAGAATTGTAATCATTTATTAATAATCTATATACTCGACTAATCCACTTAATATATATATATATATATATATTTTTGTTTTATATATATATATATATATATATATATATATATATATATATATATATATATATATTTTAAAGAGAAGCATTTATTGAAAATGAAAATGGGCTCAAAACGAGCATTACAAGAGCAGGGCACTAAGACACAAAATGGCCCTGAAAGTCACAGTACATGTAGATATACGGTATTTCGAAAGTAAAGGCCGCTTTCGAAAACCGCATTGATCCTAGCCAAAACGAAATTTTGGAAACCCAAATTTCGAAACCGTTTGAAATTCAAAAGTCAAAAAATGGAAAAATATCTGAACTGTTTGAAATTATGGGCACGAGACCCTAGGGGTGCCCAGCCCGATGGCAGGGGGCGCGTGGCCCCATGTGGGCGTGAAGCACGAGAACCTCGGGCCCTACCCCGCGTGCTGGGGCGCAGAGCCGCTGGCGGGAAGACCGAGGAGAGGAGGGGGGAGGGGGGGGCTCCGGCGGGGGGTTCGACCTCCGGAGGCGGTGGGCGACCGTCGGGTGGAAGGGCGAGAAACGGGGGGGGGGAGGAAGGAGGAGGGAGGGATCAGGGGGCTCGGCGGCGGAGACGCCTATCGTCGACGGAGAGAGCGCCGCAGAGAGGAGGAGGGCGAGGGAAAGGCGGCGCTCGGGTGGGCCGGCGCCGGGGGGGACGGGGAGCTCGGCGAGGCCATGGGAGCTCGACCCGCCGGGTCCTCCGCCGAGGAGCCGGGGGCGACCGGAGGGAAACAGAACATGGCCGGCGGCTGGGCAGCTACGACGACCCACGAGGGGGATGTACTAGGGGAGGGCACCGCAGCCGAGAGAGGAGCGTGGGCGACGGGAGGAGAGGAAGAAGGAGGGTTAGAGCCCGAGATGCCAGCGGCGGAGGGTGGGGGGGTGGAGGAGCCACTGCTGGACCTGCCGCAAGTCGGGGGACAGAGCCTCAGCCCGGCCACCAACGGGGACACCGGCGCAGCAGGTGGGGCGGAGGCGGGGACAGCGCCAGGCCCGCCAAGGTCGGAGCCGGCCACCTGAGGGAGAGGAACGCGGGGAGGGTCGACTCCGCAGAAGGAGGAGCATGGAGGGGTGGAGGGGTGGGGGGATGGGGCGGCGGCCACGAGAGAGACGCCGCGAGACGGGGAGGCTCCGGAGGGGGCGCTCTAGGCGGGTCACGGCTCAGCCCTAGCGGGGGGCCGAGGGAGGAGCCGACAGCGGGGGTAGCCGACGAAGAAGGAGGGCCCGAGTCCCGGCGACGAGCCCTGCGGCGCCGCCGGGGACAACTGCGCCGAGGAGGGTGGTGAAGGGTGATGGGAAGGAAAGGAGGAGGGAGACCGAACGGTGGGGGGACCGCCCGACCAGGAGGACCACGGCCATCCCGGGTGGTGGGAGGATGGAGAGACGGGAGAGGGTTGGCTGCCGAGCGGGAGGAAGAAACCCGGGCTAGCGGCCAGACCGGAGGGGCCGGCCGGGCACCAGAGCCACCCGGCCACCAGCGCGCACGGGGGCGCTGCGGCGAGCAGCGGGGGGACGGATGAGCCGAGGAACCCATTCCCCTTCCCCTTCCCCATTTATATATTATATATTTATATATATATATCATTTAGTGATGTATGATGGCAAATAATTATTTCTTAGCAACACTAAGCTAACATTATACATTATTCAATTAATGAATCTTAATACATAATCACATAATCCCATTTGAAAAACTAACTATCCCGCAATTGACAGAGCTTTATTCTATCAATTCCGGTCGGACAGGCATTTGGTTTCTCATTCTCATTCTATTCTAGAAAAAGAACAGAACCTCTGACAGAAGCTTACCGGAATGTTGAGGAAGGAGAACCGAAGGGTAGTCTTGGCCTTGGGGTCACGCAAAGGCGGGGACAAGGACGGGCACATGAACGGATCGGCACGAGCATGACGAGGCCAACACGCGGGTCACATAGGAGGCATGCGCGTGCAGGAAGGATGTCTTGGTGCATGCGAGGGGCGGATGAAGGTGCGCATGAGGATGCACGCACGGGGGCATACGGGGATGCATACACGGGGGCACGAGGGGATGCATGAAGATGCGTACTAGTGTGCGCCGGCAGGGTCCGACGGGAGGCGGGCGGCCATGGGGTCGACAGTCGGGGTTGGCAGGTGTCACGACCCGCACCCTAGAGTTAGGGTACGAGAACGTAACAACGCCCAGCCTACGCCGCAGTGTCGGCGGTAGAACGCTGTCCTAGGTCTCAATGCATCTAATAGTATAAGACTAAATAGTTTATACTCCCCGAATGGGGGTGACATAGCAGAATATAAACTCAATCACATCTAAGGTAGAGCATAAAGAAAGATAGATAAAACATGAAGTCGAAAAGAGATACAACAGATAGAAGTCTAAGTGTCTAAGATACAAACTCAGAATATATCTCAAAACCCAAATACAGTAATCTATAAATACAACTCAAGATGACTGAAAATAAACTATAAGCAAAATCCTGGCTATCTATGCAACCTCTACTGTCTCCTCTAGGCTAGCAGGCAACCTCCAGGCTATCTGTAAAATTTATCAACAGGTCCAGTCAGGACAGGAGCGAGCACATTACATCTTAACAGTTCATAGCAGGTTAGAAAATATAATCATGCAGTAAAGTAAGATACAAGTACTGAAAGAAGTGCAGTATGTAAACAGAGAGAGAAAGCTGTAATAGAAATATCTACTATAAATAGAGAACTAACATGTGGCTAGTGAGTCAGAGTACAATATAGACATGTAAATAGCATAGAAGATTCTGATGCTACACTATGGAAGAGATTCTGATACTACACTACTTGGATAGTATTTACATGTCTTTTTCTACTCCCCCGTACCCCCAATCAGTACACAAGGATCCAACCAAGTTATGTTATGATTCCACGCAAAGCTCCCGAAGGGTGATACATGGATGTCCCAAAAATGGGGATTCTAGAAGATTCTAGGATACCCAGTAAATGGGATAGGAGATTCTAGGAGACTCTATGATCATAAGAGTATATGTCATAAGTGATCAAAGAACCTGTGAAGCATAGTGATACGTCATGTAAGTGAAACGCACAGAACATGTAGTACCTGATGCCCTAAGGATAACATCTCAAGAAGGGATCCGTATAGTACCAATCCGTGTGACCAACGTGACAGTACAAGTAAAGTAATTAATGCAGGAAATAATTCTAAGCAGGATATGAAATAATCAGAGAATGTACTCGCCTGATATCTGAATGTCCAAGGTAAAGATACTGTCCGAGGAGAGTGTCTGGCTCCTAATTAGAACAGCACAAGTCACAACATGTCCAGGGTAATATAAGTACTACAATGCATTCTACATGAATCTAGGTCAAACTAGGCCAAAGTTAACCCTTGGTCAACTCTGGTCAACTGCACTAGTCAAACTAGGTCAAACTAGGTCATGTCCTAACCCAGCAAGTCTTACTAGGCCTAACCAAGACTATCCTAGCAAGCACACATCAATACGAGGCTATACAAGCCAACATACACCCAACTCTATATAGCATGCAATTATCAATACTCAAATAGGCAAGAATTCACATTGGATATACACTAGGTAATCTATTACTTTAAGCTATATATGTCTACACATATATCGCATATATTGGTATTCAATATTAGGCCTATAATCATGGTATTTCAAATGGTTATATAAACTTATATATTACAACACATATGCTAAATATATAATATACATACATAGCTAAGTTAACTATTCATAAATACTTATTTAGGAGGCTATGTGTGTGTATGTGAACATGGCAAAGGAGCAAGTAAGGGTTAAATGGGCATACATAGTGTATACATATCAAAGAGTGTCAAAGTATAAGTGAACAATGTGTCAAGTGTGATAGTGTCAACATAGTGTAAGGGGGTACATGAGCTAATATAGGATTAGTGTTAACATAGAAATTACATCTCATTAACTTGTATATTGCATATATTACATCTATTATTACATTACATTCATGCTTGCATTCATTCATCATTCATTTATTCTCTTGCACCACTATATGCACCATACATTACATACTATGGAACCTACATATTTATTACAAGCCATACTATACATACTTACATTAGATAGGATACTTACATCTCATACATCATTTATTTAACCATTTACTCATGCTTGTATTCTCTATTTAATTATATAATGTATATATTAACATGGTTAAAATCAAATAGAATATTATATTACACACAAGGGTGCACAAAATGCATATGCCGAATAGTAACTCCTACTAATAATCAATACTGTACCATCTCAGCATGAATTAAAATTTAGGATTAAAGTATGTTATAGATCTATGTGTTAGCTTTCTGAAACTTTAAACGGATCGCGTTTTCGTTTCCAAAAACTCCCGAAATCGCAAAAACACCGAGAACGCGTTTGTCTTTCGTATAGCTGACACTCAAATAATTCTCCAGAAAGTTACATAAAGAATTAGGCCTATTAAATATGTTTTTGGAAAGCTAACTTCAATACGCTTCTTTTAAAAAAACAGAGAGATTAAACCGAGATTTGAGCTAGAAGTTATGACATTTCTAAGTTATGGCTGAAATTAAAAACGTGGATAAAAATCATGACGGATTTAGGTAGTTTGAGACAAAAGAACACAAGTATATAACATAATATATCAAGAACTCACTCTCTACACTATATATATATGAGACACTATAGAACACATCTCCAATACAAAAATATGAGAAAACATGTATAATTCATACATACAATAA